>CAUYLG010040671.1:0-48237 GCA_963573385.1 Cacajao melanocephalus
TCTTTGTCTCTTTTGATCTTTGTTGATTTAAAGTCCATTTTTTCAAAGCCTAGGATTGCAACTCCTGTCTTTTTTTGCTCTCTATTTGCTTGGTAAATCTTCCTTCATCCTTTTATTTTGAGCCTATGTGTGTCCTTGCCCATGAGATGGGTTTCCTGAATACAGCACACCGGTGGGTCTTGACTTTTTATCCAGTTTGCCAGTCTGTGTCTTTAGATTGGGGCATATAGCCCATTTACATTTAAGGTTAATATTGTTATATGTGAATCTGATCATGCCATTTTGATCCTAGCTGGTTGTTTTGCCCATTAGTTGATGCAGTTTCTTCATAGTGTCAATCCTCTTTACAGTTCAGTATGTTTTTGCATTGGCTGGTACTGGTTGTTCCTTTCCATGTTTAGTGCTTCCTTCAGGAGCTCTTGTAGGGCAGATCTGGTGGTGAGGACATCTCTCAGCAGTTGCTTGTCCATAACGGATTTTATTTCTCCTTTGCTTATAAAGCTTAGTTTGGCTGGATATGAAATTCTGGGTTGAAAATTCTTTTCTTTTAGGATGTTGAAAACAAAGTTTTATGGCAACCCTGCATTGAGCAAGTCAAGTGCCATTTATCCAACAGCATGTGCTCACATTGTGTCTCTGTGTCACATTTTGGTAATTCTCATAATATTAAAATTTTTTCATTATCATATCTCTTACGATTATTACTGATTTTGATGTGGGGTTTTGGGGTGCCACAAACCATACCCATACAAGATGGTGAACTTAATCCATAACTCTGTATGTTTTGACTGCTCCACTGACCAGCCACTCCCTGATCACGGTTCCTCTCCTCAGGCTTCCCTACTTCCTGAGACACAACGGTATTGAAGTCAGGCCAATTAATAACCCTAAAATGACCTCTAAGTGTCCAAGTGAAAATAAGAGTTGCACGTCACTCACTTTAAATCAGAAGCTAAAAATGATTACATTTAGTGAGGAAGGCATGTCAGAAGCTGAGATAAGCCAAAAGCTAGGCCTCTTGTGCCAAACAGCCATGTTAGGAATGCAAAGGAAAAGTTCTTGAAAGAAATTAAAAGTGATACTGCAGTGAACACAGAAATGATAAGAAAGCAAAACAGCCTTATTGCTGATAGAAGAAAGTTTTCATGGTCTGGATAGAAAATCAAACCAGTCACAATATTCCCTTAAGTCAGAGCCTAATCCAGAGCAAAGCCTTAAGTCTCTTCAATTCTGTGAAGGCTGAAAGAGCTAAGGAAGCTGCAGAAGAAAAGCCTGAAGCCGGCAGTCAGAGATTTGTTCATGAAGTTTAGGAAAGAAGTTGTCTCCAGAATATATACTTGCAAGGTAATGCAGCAAGTGCTGATGATTCTACTGCAGAAAGTAGCCCAGAAAATCTAGCTAAGATAATTGATGAAGATGGCTACACTAAACTGTTGGAAGAAGATGCTGTCTAGGACTTTCATAGCCATAGTCAGTCAATCACTTCCTTTAGAGCTTTAAAGGACAGGTTGAGTCTCTTATTAGTGGGTAATACAACTGGTGACCTTAAGTTGAAGCCAGTGCTCATGTACCATTCTGAAAATCCTTGGTCCCTTAAAAATTACACTAAATCTGGCCAGGTGCAGAGACTCACACCCGTAATCTCGGCCCTCTGGGAGGCTGAGGTGTATAGATAACTTGAGGTCAAGAGTTTGAGACCAGCCTGGCCAACATGATGAAGCCCCATCTCTACCAAAAAATACAAAAAATTAGCTGAGCTTGGTGGCATACACCTATAGTCCCAGCTACTCGGGAGGCTGAAGAGGGAGAATTGCTTGAACCCAGGAGGCAAAGGTTGCAGTGAGCCAAGATCCTACCACTGCACCCCAGCCTGGACAATAGAGTGAGACCTTGTCTTTAAAAAAAAAATTACACTAAATCTACTCTACCTGTCCTTTATAAATGGAACAACAAAGCCTGGATGACAGTGCATCTTTTTACAGCATGATGTAATGACTATTTTAAGCCCAGTGTTGAGACCTACTACTCAGATAACAAGATTCCTTGGTTTTTTACTGCTCCTTGACAACACGTCTTATACCCAAGAGTGTAAGACAACATCCATTGTGCAGCCCACGAATCAAGAAATAATTTTACTTTCAGTTCTTCTTTTTTTTTTTTTTTGAGATGGAGTCTTGTTCTTGTTGCCCCAACTGGAGTGCAATGGCACAATCTTGGCTCACTGCAACCTCTGCCTCCTGGGTTCAAGTGATTCTCCTGCCTCAGCCCCCCGTGTAGCTGGGACTACAAGGTGCTGGTCTTGGGGGAATGGGAAATGACTCTAGGTGGACAAGGTTCTAACATTAGAAAATGGGCGAATTTTGTGGTATGTAAGTCATGCATCAGTAAAACCTTTTTAAAAATAGCATAACCATGGACAAATTAACAGATTAGTTACACATTAAACCTTGGTTTTTTATCATTGAAAAGGATTAATAATAATAACTTTATAAGATTGTTATAAACATTGAATCAAATATTAAAGGACTTAGCTCAATTCCTGACACTAATACACTGGCTCACAAGCATATACGCCATGGATATTTTGTTTGTTTTTATTAAGCACCCACATCATTAGTGTTATTTTTTTCTGTCAATGTGTAGATCTTTTATAAAACAAAGAATGTGGCCGGGCTCGGTGGCTCACAATTGTAATCCCAGCATTTTGGGAGACTGAGCCATGTGGATCACTTGAGGTCAGGAGTTCAAGACCAGCCTGATCCAAAATGGGAAACCCCGTCTCTACTAAAAATACAAAAATTACCCAGACAAGATAGTGGACGCCTGTAATTCCAGCTACTCAGGAGGCTGAGGCAGGAGAATCACTTGAACCTGGGAGGAGGAGCTTGCAGTGAGCAAAGATCACACCATAGTACTCTAGCCTGAGCAAAAGAGCGAGACTCTGTCTCAAAAAAAAAAAAAAGAACAAAGAATGCATGCCAAAATTTGTCAGTAGTTAAACGAATCTGAATGGAATACCTTTAACATGTTAAAAATATAGAAATAATATGTCACAGATGTATACATTTTTTCTGACATTAAAGGTTTAAAAAATGCAGTGAGTATATCCCTTTTGATGCAAAAAGCTACTATTTGGTCATCCCATGCTGATAAAAATGTTTTAAAAGTTAGAGATTTGACCTACTCTACAAGACAAAAATGATGAGTAAAGAGTTAAATTTAGATTTAAAAAACACACATTTTGAAAACCAATTTGATATTGGTTAAGACTTCCGTAAGATTATGCTATATTTTTAAGTGGTGAACAGAAACAAGAAGGGCTTCTCAATTGTTCTGATATTCCAAGATAAACTAGAAACAATAGAGTTTTGAAGAAATGGTTTATAGACAATAAAACATCATTGTCTATTGTGAGACAGAAATTAAGTGTCAAAGTTCAGAGTGTATAACTCTAATCATTTGGAGAATTAAAAAAAGCAAGACTCTGGCCAGCTATGGTGGTTTATACCTATAACCCCAGCACTTTGGGAGACCAAGGCAGGAGGATTGCCTGGGGCTAGGAGTTCAAGACCAGCCTGAGCAACATAGTGAGACCCCATCTGTATGAAAAAGTAAAAATAGGCCGGGCACGGTGGGTCACGTCTTTAATTCCAGCACTTTGGAAGGCCGAGGCAGGCAGATTGTGAGGTCAGGAGTTCAAGACCAGCCTGGCCAAAATGATGAAACCCCATCCCTACTAAAAATACAAAAATCAGCCAGGCAGTGGCAGGTGCCTATAACCCCAGCTACTTGGGAGGCTGAGGCAGGAGAATTGCTTGAACCTGGGAGGTGGATGTTGCAGTGATCCGAGATGGCATCAGTTGCACTCTAGCCTGGGTGACAGATCAAGACTCCATCTCAAAAAATAAAATAATAAAAATAAAAAATTAGGCGGGTGTGGTGGCAGGCATCTGTAGCCCCAGCTACTTGGAAGACAACAGTAGAGGATAGCTTGAGCCCAAGAATTTGTGGCTGCAGTGTTCTGTGATCACACCACTGCACTGCAGCCTGGGCAGCTGAGCGAGACATTGTCTTTAAGAAATTAAAAAATAAAAATTAATTTTTTAGAAAGCAAGAACTTTAAGTTCACAATTGAATATAGTATCGATTAGTTATACATTTTTAGTCCTCCTCCTACATCATTTATTTATAACTTTTGACAGTGTTGGCTACTTTTTCCTCCTTGAAACTCTTCCTCGGGCATTCTGAGATGTTGGTCTTAGTCTCCTTCCTAATTTCATGCCTATTCTATTTCAGTTTCTTTTTTTACTTCTTCTTGGTATTTTTGAAGAATTAAATATTTTATCTTCTTCCTTCTCATTCTTTGAACTCTGTTTCATTCTTACGACTTTATCACTAGTGATTCCTAAAACTGTCAGTCTAAACCCTATTGCTTTTATTCCCTCAATAAACATTTATTGTTCTGTGACAGTAGACACCATAGATAGAGTCCCTACTTTTGTAGAGCTTACAGTCTGGAGATACAGAGAAGAAAATAAGTCATGGTAGTATTTAAGTTCTATGAAAATGAGGTATATGATCCTATAAAAACACATAGGCCGGGCATGGTAGCTAACTCCTGTAATCCAGCACTTTGGGAGGCTGAGGCAGGCAGATCACAAGGGCAGGAGATAGATACCATCCTGCCTAACATGGTGAAACCCCGTCTCTACTAAAAATACAAAAAAAGTAGCCAGGCATTGTTGCATGTGCCTGTAGTCCCAGATACTCAGGAGGTTGAGGCAGGAGAATTGCTTGAACCCGGGAGGGAGAGGTTGCAGTGAGCTGAGGTCGCATCACTGCACTCCAGCCTGGGCAACAAAGCAGACTTTGTCTCAAAAACAACAACAGCAAAACACACACACACACACACACACACACACACACACACAAAGTCCTTACTTTCTCTGCATGCCAGGACATGGGGGATGTGGAGAAGAGAGCTATGCAGAGATGGCAAGATGAAGTGGCCAATGTGGTTGGGAGACTGGTTATATTGAACAAATAAATATACTGATTGAATAAATAAGTAATTATATTGAGGAGTAATAAATAATTAACATAGGCCAGGTTTCCCACTGTTGAAGAAAATATTTGTAAACCTAGAAAGGAAGAAAGCTAAAAATAATCCTGAAGTATCAGATTGGAATTGGAGTTGTTGAATTGATGATGGAAAGCATGCATTTATGGTAGGTGTATATGCTATACACACACAAACATATAGAATTAGTCATAGGTGCATATGTGTGCATATATACATGTACATATACACCTGCATAGATTTTCAAGCTCGGAGAGAGCCTAAAAATGATCCACCCAAGTAACAAGAACACCCTGAGAAGCAAGATTTTTATGCCTAAATGCTGTCCTCCACTAAAAGGAATTAGGGCCTTTGTAGAAAGGGCTGATTCCAAGGCTAAGTCAGAAGAAGTATGAGGTGAACCTGGAACATCTTACGCCATAAAGTAAGGAAATACTCAAAAATGGATGTGGGTGTGTTATAACACACACACAATACATGCATAAGACACACACACACACACACACACACACACACACACACACACACACACACCCCTACCCCTGAAAGTCTTCTCACTAGCCAAATCTGAGATAATTTGAATATTGAAATGATAATACTAATAGATTACAACCCATTGAAAAATATAGAAATCTATGACTGAGTAAATAAGTGATTAAATAAGGAAAGCTTTTCCTTACAGTGAAACACCAACTAAATATAAAAAGAATGATGGACACGGAACATCTCTGTTTGACAACTATCATAGTGGTTAGAAGTTGTTAGAGGAGGCTACAGCTGATGGGTTGATAAAGGATTGATGAGAAATGGGATACTGACAATCTCAGAATAGCTCTTATACTAAAAGTAAATAGTTACAAAGGGAAAAAATAATGACCTTATTGTGTTGAAACCTGCAAACAACAACACATTCAGATGCTACATCACCAGCAGTAGGATAAATCAACATCATTCTCCCTGTGATGTGATACACTTAGAAAGGCATAGCGTCATTTCTCTGGTATTCCTGCTAAGAAAAGATTACTTGAGTCTAGATCATAAAGAAACATCAGACACGATGCTGTAGAATTTAAGGCCTGTTCTCTTTAAAATTGTTGAGCACATGATAAGTAGGGATAGACTAGACATAGATAGGAACAGTAGGAATTATTCCTGCTTAGAAGAACATGAAGAGACAGGATAACTAAATGTAACATGTCTTCCCTGATGTTCTGGTACCAGAAAAGAAGAAGAAACATTGAGACAAATGGCAAAATTAAATGAGGTCTTGGACTTGGATGGTAATGTTGCTATCAATGTTGGTTTCCTGACTTGAAAGGCTGTATAGTGGTTATGTAGGAAATATTCCTGTTGGGATACTTTGCAGTGTTTAGGACTAATGAGGTATCATGTTGTCAACTTGCTATTAAGTAGTTCTGAAAAAGATTTATGATAATAGGTATATATTTATAGAGAGAAAGAAAGGTAGAAAGGCTGATAGGGCAGATGCAGTAAAAAATGTTAAAGTTGGCAATCTGAGTCAAGGTATATGAAAATTCTTTGTGGAGTTTCTGGAAGTTTGAAATTACACATGTGAAATTATACATGTGTGCGTACACACACATATACACACACATATATATACATACAGTCTGGGATAATTCCTCTGTGTGTGTGTGTGCGTGTGTGTGTGTGTGTGTACATACACACACAGTTATTCAATCAGTTCATTTATTTGTTCAGTATAATTCGTGTATGTATACATACACACACACAAATGGAAGGAGGACTTATCTCAGGTTGAGGCTACAGGGAATAATTTTGTTAGGAAGTGATCCCTAAACTGAGATCTAAAGGGTGGCAACAATAATGACTTAAGGGTCTGTGAGCCCTCTGAGAGGAGAGATTTTTTTCAGTTTAGTTTTTATTTTGTCTTGTTTTTAGCGGTTAACATTTAGACATTGTTAATTCACGAATAGGAAAAAAAAACCTGAAAGAAGTTTGGCATGGCTGGAAGTTAGAACGTGAGTGTGGCAGTGGCAAGAATTAGGCTGGAGAGGTAAGACAGGAACAGATAATGTAGTAGGATCTCGAGAAATCTGTATTTGGTATGCTTGTAAGCAAAAATATTGAAAAATTACAAAAATGGCTTGGGAAATGGAAGCTATCTACCACATCCTAAGTGAAAACAATTAAGGAAGCAGTTCTGTTCTGGCCATGTAAATTATTTAATGTTAAATTTCTTTTTAAATAGTTGAATATGTTAACTAATTAGATAAGACTTTCATGCTTTAAGTTAAATTAGTGAATTTTTATGGCAATTCTCACCAGTTGTCAGGATTTTGTATATATGCGTATGCTTATATACTTATAAGATCAGTAGGTTTAAATCATTTATACCTTAATCCAGCTTTAAGTGCTGCTGAGACAACTGTTAGAAGCTTATGATTCAGTATGTATCCCAGCACAAAACAAACCCTGTTACGTTCATATCTACCTTTGTCAGTTCTACTTTCCTTTTTCCATACACCCAAATTGCTTAATTTATTTTTAAGTATTATTTTTCTAAATAATTTCTTAGGGAAATGTGACTTCAAAACAATTTTCATTGGTCCCTTTGCATTTTCTTCCAGTTGCTATGTAATCTCAAATGAGTAAGGTATTCTGTAGAAAAAGGGAATGTACATGTAAGAAGCAAAATTAGTTATTTCAGTATTCATAGTAAATTAATTTTTAGAAAAGGCAAAATACTTCTCAGGAAGAAATAGGACAGTTTTTGCATAGATTTTTGCTTCCTCAAAGTACTTATTTTATTTGCCACAAAATTGGATGAAGTAGAATCTTTTTAGAACTAAGAACTTATTTAAGGTATATAAACCTGCAAAACTTATAAATGAATGTGAAATATAAGAAATCTTGACAAATGCTCAAATGCATTCTTGTGATTATCATACAAGTATTTAAAAGGGAATTGTTAAAGCAGTTATTTAATAAATATTTACAATATTGCTCTTTATTTTTCTTAATAAATTGCTAGGCACTTGGAGGTGTCCCAGGAAGTCAGCCATTACTCCCCAGTGGAATGGATCCAACTCGACAACAAGGTGACTACTCTAAAGTAAAAGGGAAATTGATGTGCAGAACCATAGAGGAAATCTTTTATCTCTTAAGGAAAATTGTGTGTGTATAAGTAAATCTCCTATGGTTATACCAGTTGCATTTTTCTAGGTAACATGGCCAAATGACTTATATTTCCAGCTCACTTAATTATGCATGATAGTGAGGATAGTGATAACATAAGAAAGGGAATACATGAATATCCAAAAATTCGTATTTTAATTAATAATTCTAAAATGGTTTATATAACATCCAACAAGCAGGAAGCTAAGTGATAATATCACTTTATTATTTCCTTTGCCTTTTTCAGATAGAGGGCTTAGCCCATCTGAAAGACGAGCAGAAGGAAAGAGGGTGCTAAGCAGCAAGAGGCTAACAATCTCAATAATCAAATCCTTCCAGAGGTACTTAGGAACCACAGATATGCAATGCTCAATAGAGCATGTACTGTTCCATGGGAGGAGGAGCAAATGGTGTTAGAGAATTAATTCACCACAGAATAGGAAGAAAATTTCTGTCAAGTCAATAATAGAGAGTGTGGGTAGGTAGTGGTAGAGGTGGAAAAGTGGCCTGGAAGCCAAGGTAAGATGGTGTCAGTGCTCAGACACTTGGTAAATGAGACAATAACACCCAGGAGGGAGGAAGCTGCTAGCCTTTGGTTTAGTACTCATGCTCATTACTTTGCTAACATCTTCATACTTTTTTTAGGACATCCAAATATGGGTGGGCCAATGCAGAGAATGACTCCTCCAAGAGGAATGGTGCCCCTAGGACCACAGGTAAATAATCAGTGTATATTTACAACAGCAAAGACATGGAACCAACCCAAATGCCCATCAATGATAGACTGGATAAAGAAAATGTGGTACATATATACCATGGAATACTATGCAGCCATGAAAAGGAATGCAATCATGTCCTTTGCAGGGGCATGGATGAAGCTGGAAACCATTATCCTTAGCAAACTAACACAAGAAACAGAAAACCAAACGCCACATGTTCTCACAAATAGAACACATGGACACAGGGAGGGGAACAACACACACCAAAGCCAGTTGAGGGGGTGGAGGGCAAGCACAGGGAGTGCACTAGGACAAATCCCTAATGCATGTGGGACTTAAAACCTAGATGACAGGTTAATAGGTGCAGCAAACCACCATGGCATACATATGCCTATGTAACATATGCCTATGTAACAAACATACACATTCTGCACTTGTATTCCAGAACTTAAAGTAAAATAAATAAGTAAATAAATAAATAATAAAACTGAACACTGGCCAGGCGCTGTGGCTCATGCCTGTAATTCCAGCTCTTACGGAGGCAGAGGTGGGAGGATAGCTTGAGCCCAGGAGTTCAAGACCTGCCTGGGCAATATAGCGATACCCTGTTCTCTACAAAAAGGAAAAAAACAAAAAGACAAAAGAAAAACGAACACTGAAAAAAAATCAATGCAGAAAGCTAGATGCTGAGCTTTTTGCCTCCTTCATATATATAAACAAACTGTGTTATTTGCTGGCTGTGAGAATATGCATTCAGGTTTTATATAACATAGTTGTTACAGTCATGAGGACATAACATTTGTGACATGCCAAATTGATATAACAACTAACCATACTTAGCAGGGTGCTATCATTTAAGCCTTTAATTTATTTGAGAAAATACACTGTGTGGAAATACATTATAATAATTACTATTCAAAAGATAACTGTTACCCTTAGTTATGCTGAGGAGATGGTTAAATTAAATAAAACCCAGTTGGCTGGGTGTGGTGGCTCATGCCTGTAATCCCAGCACTTAGGCAGGCGGACCACTTGAGGTCAGGAGTTCGAGACCAGCCTGGCCACATGTTGAAATGCCATCTCTACTGAAAATACAAAAAGCCAGGTGTGGTGGGTGGGTAATCCCAGCTACTTGGGAGGCTGAGGCAGGAGAATAGCTTGAACCCGGGAGGCAAAGGTTGCAGTGAGCCGAGATCACACCATTGTACTCCAGCCTGAGCAACAATAGCAAAAACTCCATCTCAAAAAAAAATTTTTTTAATAACAAGTAAAACTCAGTTGATTGAAAATATTAAAAGAGTAAGTATAAAATGTATTTCCATAAATCTTAAAGACTGTCATTGATAATTTATTATTTACAATCATTTCTTTATAGAATGGGAAAATAATAGAAAACCATTTAGAAATAAACATTAAAATGGATCTTACTGAACAACCATAATATCATCAGTGTACATCAGATGTTAGCTGACTTTTCTATCAAAATTTCCCAGAAGTATACACTGAAGTTGAACCTGTCCTAGCTGTTGGTGACATTTTAAGCATGCTGTTCCAGGATATCATGCATTTTAGCTAAAACATTCTTTTGTCTGTGTTGGGAAAATTGCTTGGGGTGGAAATTAATTTTATAATGTCATTTTTCAAAGAAACTAATTTAAAATCCAGAATTTTAAATTTCTACCTCATGGGTCAGAGATTAACATGTCATAAAGCTGATTAAAATAATGAATTTATTCATTTTTCCTTTCCAAGAAACAGCATTATAAGCAATACATTTAGGAGCTTGTTTTGTATATCTACTTTTTAAAAGTTAAATTGATGTTTTGTTGTGCTCCCAACCGAGTAAAAAAATTAAGAACTCAACACCCAGATAATGTGACTTAGACCTATATACAATAATACATGTTGTATGTTTGTATTGTATATATTTCTAACCAACATATAATTATGTATATTAACTATTGAAACATGGGGCTTGTTTAGCCAGATTTTTTAGAGATGCCATATTATATGAAAAAAACTGCTATATATAGTTCCATGGAAAGAGGAACAAATGGTGTCACATAAATATATGTGGCAGTCTCAAAGCCAAAACAAAAACAATTTATTTTATTTTTAGGCTCATTGTTAATGTGTTTTCTTAAGAGCTAATAAAACTCTCATTTGGATATTTAAATTGTTCTTATTTATTTCTATTCATATTAGGAATGATGATACATGTTAACCAATCATCATTAAGCTATTAATAATAAGAATTTATAAGTTCCATAGGCATTTTATTGGCTAGGTATACTTCTAGTCTTTAATAAACTTAGCCCACTAATCTGGCTGTGAAAAGTTTTTTAACAGCTACATTATTATTATCATTCTATTATTAATATTAGTTTCTAATACTTCAAAAACTAGAGTCTGATTTAAGAATCAGTTTTACAGTGTTTACAGTATAGTAAATTATATAAGAAAATGAGAAAGCTATTTCTGGTAAGCTCTTATTGGTGAGTTTTAGTAACAAGTTTATCATATGTGTTAATTCTTTGGATTTTTAAAACCAGAGAGAGTGGTTTATTTCATTTAAATTGTCAGTGTTCTTACTATTTCTATATAATATCATGGAAATTAAGGGTTCTGGTATGAATTTACCTTAGAAATAAGAAATGTCTACAGTAATATTTTTAAATTACAGTATAAAAAGTATAAGGATTAAGAGAAATTATTTATACATACTTACTATGTTTAAATGAAAGCAGGAGTCATATTCATATGATGGTACAATAAAAAAAAAGTCAGGTAAAATAATTCAGAATCAGAGGAATCTTATGACATATTCATTTCTTAAGACCTGGTATATAAAACATGTAAACATATGCATTATAAACTATGAAATTTGTAATGATGGTTAGCTGTGTTTCTTGAGAGAAAACAGAAAAACAACTCTCATAACAGACATTTAATCATATAGATGCTGCCCAAGAGCAGAAGGTATCTGCCTTATTTTTAGTTGTATTGTAGAAAAAGTCTCTGAAATATTGTCTCTATATTTATGCACAAACAAAATACACATTTCTTTTTTATCATAGATAATGCCTCCGTAATTTTTTGAGCTTAAGATCAATGTGGTACAGGGGGACTGCAGTTACCTATTAAAACAACTGAATTCCTAAAACAAATGTGTAAATCTAATTATTCTTACATTATGTTGATTTGAGCAAAATGCACACACAGAATATAGTTAACATATGATTAATATTTATCGCATGTATGAAGAAATAAAAGTTTGCCCCAAATCCAGACATATTTTCCCCTGTTAATCTATTTTAGATCTAAATACAGTGGTGGTACATTATTTTTAAAGTGAATATATGTTAGTATCCTTTCAATAAAAAACAAAACGACCTATTTAATCAAGAAAAATATCTTTTCTAATATCATATATGAAACCAGTTTTCTACTTGGTTTTGTAATAAGATGTACTTAGCTAACCTGTGTTAAGGTCAGCAAGTGCCATGTAATTAACCAAAACTACCCAACTAGGTCTAGTTTCTCTAGAAATCTGAAGGATAAATAAGTTGTATACAAGTAAGAACATATCATTTCCAAATCAAATACTTGGGGTGGAAAAATGGTGAGGTGGAAATAATATGTATGATAGGCTCTCATGTAAAGAGAGTAAACTGATCCTATATTTTCAAGTCTATGATGGGCAGTAGAGTTCAGCTCAGTACAAGGAAGAACTTTCTAGAAATTAAATTGCCCAACCATGGAAAGACTTTATAAACTTTCCAAGCAGAGTCTGAACAGCCATTTTGTCAGGAACATTGCAGTAGGACAGAAATTAGACCAGATGGAATTGTATAGTTGCCATCAGCTTTAAAATTCAGTGATTCTAAATTAGCTCTTCCCATTCTGCCTTTGTTGATACCACTTGGAAAGCAAGTTGTTATTCTTTCTTTTCTTTCTTTTTGATTTAGATTATTCACTAAATGAAAATATTTTGCAAATCTATCAAGCATATATTGAAGAAGTTCTTACTCATTTCCTGGGACAATTCAGTTGAACTAGTTCATCATTCATGGAAGGCCTACTGTGTGCCAGGCACCATACTTGAGCACTGGGTATACAAAAATGAGTAACAGATATGCTGCCTTCAAGGTATTTATTGTTTAGCAGGAAGTGTAGATACACAAAGAAAAACTGTTATATAGTGGAGAAAGTCTAGACAAATATACATACTTTTTGTGGAGCCATTACATGAAGAGGCAAGTAATTCTGTTAGAGTTGAGGGTTATGGAAGCTAGTGAAAAGAGGACTCATTTAAGTTGGTTTCTTATTAACAGTGGTGAAAGAAAAAAAAAGAGTTAGCAGCTACAGTTTTTGAGCCCCAAATACCATGCTTTTAATTCACTAAGAACTATGATAGGTGTTTTATGTTTCATTTTATTCTCCAACAAGCCTATAAGGGAGATGATATTATCACTTTACAAATAAGGAAATAGAGATTAGGAAATCACTGGGAGAATCATTTGCCCAAGATCACACACATAGAGAAATGAAGAAGAAATGGTACAGTGGCAGCAAAGATTCAAACCATTGTCTACCTGTGTCCAGAGCTGTAAGGAAAATTAATGTTTTCCTTGATAAAATAAAACACAGATCTTCTAAGACCAAAAATGAGGGGAGACTTTCCTTGTGAAGCATTTCTATTATACTTTACCATTCAGATTTTGTTTCCAATGAGTAGCCTTTATATCAGAGACCCCTTGCTAGTACTGCTGCTGCCACCACCATGCCTGATCCAGTGGTTAGGGGAAATAGCTGTCCTTTTAACCAGTGTCTCAAGTGTGAACAGAAATCATTCTATCATCCCATAGCTCACAAATTTAGATCTCTTTAAATAAGATTTCCTTAAAGTAAATAAACAATGGGAATAGCATGTATCAACTGTGGCTTACACTCTGGAGTCAATAGACCTGCTCTCTCTGATTTATTTCCTTGTCATCTGAGCACCTACTACTTTAAGGCCAGGGAAGATGAGTTAGCATGAGTGTAAAAATCTATTACATGTTTCTGAACTTAAATCCAGTAGGCTGGAGGGTATGGTTTGGAGTAGGGAATAAAGGTGAAAATTATAGAAAATGAGGACCGGAAAGATAGGCTGGGGCTAAGCCTTGAATAACCTCATAGAGTCATGCTGAGAAGTTTAAACTTATTTGACAGGTACTGTGGGTCATCATAGCTTTTAAGTGACATGAATAGGACTGAGTTTTAGAAGGATAGCTCTTGAGGCAATTTGGAGAATAGATTGGGAGCAGGAAAGACTAAATCAGAGAGACCAATTAAGATAGTGCAGTAGTCTCAGTAAGTGACAAAGATTAGTAATAAGAGGATAGAACTATTTCAAGAGCTATTTCACAGATAGAATCGATAGACTTTGGTAACTGACTGGATATGGGAATTGAAAAAAAAGGAAGAAACATCAAGGAGCTCCTGGAAATTCTTAGCTTGGTCTGTTGTATGAAAGGTGATACCACAGAACTGACTGAGGAAGACAGTACAAAGAACTCAGTCCTGAGAATATAATATTGAGTTTACTTTTAGGTATGTTGTGAGTAAGATATGTATCCAGATGGAAACAGATCCTGTGAAGTTCAGTGTCTGAGTTATCTTTATATCAAGATCAGATATAAAGATTTGGGATTCCTAACATATTAGTTGTTGAACAAATGGTGGCAGATAAAATTACTCATAAATGTGTTTTATTGAAAAGAATGTTATAGCTAGAGCTTGGAGAAAAGCAACATTTGGAAGGGTTAGCAAAATAAAAAGAGCTAGCAAAGGAAATTGGAAAAGAGTACCCAGAAAAGTTTGAGGAATATTGGTATCAGAAAGCCAAGTGTGAAAGTTATTGGTAATGTCAAAATATATTAAGATAATAGTGATAAAATTAGCCTTTTTCTCCTTACAACAACTAATCTAATATGATGTACATGTTAAACATTAAAATGTTTTTATTTTTTGAATGCACGCAATAGATATTAACAGAAGCTGATTGAGTCATATGTATTTTGAGTATACATTAGTTTTTATACATTTTGTGTATTTGTGTATTAATGCATTTCTGTGTTGGACATGTTATTTTGTGAATAGAAGTTTGCATTTAACTTTCTTGTGTTGGGTTCACCTGTTTTGTTTTGTTTTCAAACTTTATGTCATTGTTCTGGGTCTTACAATTTCAAACATTGAATAAATCTTTTCTTTCAAAGTAGAATTTTGGATTTATGATATGTTTTATTTGAAAATGTTTACTGTTGTACATATCTTGGGAAATTAATAAACTATATTGAAATATAATTGCAACCATACCTTAATCATTTAACATGCTCCAGTGATCATACATATTCACATGGTTTAAAAAAGACATAGATGAAAATAATTGCTAAAATAGAAGCAAAAATACAAGAGTGGACCCCTCAGAGAATGAATTACACAGGCCTTATCCAATTGGAGTTATGTAGGGAAATCATTAACGTGCTCTCCTTTCTTTCCCCCCTCCTCTTTGGTTTTGTTTTTTTGTTTTGTGGTAGTCTGACCCTTGGTTATCATTACAGAACTATGGAGGTGCAATGAGACCCCCACTGAATGCTTTAGGTGGCCCTGGAATGCCTGGAATGAACATGTAAGCTATATTATTATATATTACATTATTATATAGATGATATTTCATATATATATATAAATAATACGATATTCTATTTAATAAGTGTTCTATTTTCTAGCTTCTCAGATGATGTTAATTTGTAAATCAATTTGAGCACTTCCATCTCTGTGTGGTATAAAAATGAACTAAACACGAGCTGTAGTGTTTGCTTCATTTTCACAACATAATCTCAGATTTTCTTTGTTCCCTTGCAGCTTTTTTTTTTTCATTTTCAAGTGCTATAAATAACAGCTTTTAGTCTCTTTCATTTTGATAAGTACAGAGTCTCCATATATTATATAAAGTATGAAGAGATGCTAATACCAGTACTTTGACTTAACTCTATAGAAGTAGATAATTGAATACTGTTAACCTCATTTTAACAGATACATAGTGATTCTGTGAGTAGAGTTTGTAACTCATAAATACATATATATCTTTGCTTTGTTGGGACTACTGTCAACACAGGAAGAATTCTCTCTGGTAGTGTGCTATAATCTCTATTAAGGAACTTTCCATAGTATAGGATGAATTTTGTTTTGAAAAATTCCAGACACACTTAGATAAGGAGTAAACTAAATTTTTTATTGGAATGGCCCTTCCAACCCAAAGAGAGTAGTTTGTTTCTATCAGCCAATATAATGTAGTTGGTTAGGAAATTTTTCTTTTTCATTATCCCGCTTGCCCTCCAAGTCTTATATACACCAGGTGCTCATTAGTGACTTTCATTAATTCACTGGAGGATCAATTTGATGATGTGGCCTAAAGAAAACTTACCAAAAATAATGAAAGTTTTCCATATAGGTTTGTGGATGTCTCCTCAAATATGTTTCCATCAGTTCGTGTTTTGATTACTTATATATCAAATTAAACAACTCTGCCATCATTTAATGGCATTGAAGATACACTGTGAAATAAGCTCTTTTGATGTATGTAGGAATTTTTTTTTAAGTTTCTGAAGCCATTTTCATGGAAAGCAAATTTGCCTGAAATAGAAAATAGGTTAATAAGTGGATACCAGCTAGACTTGAAACTAAAAGAACAGGGGGAAAAGTAGGTCAAATTTTCCTATCACGTCTTTTTACTTTTAAAGTAAAAATGGATACACATGAAATCTGACTCTTCTTAAATTCCTCAAAGGCTTAGCCTTGTATTAATGGTTGCTTCAAAAAAGAGTGAGTGGTATCTTGTGCTTATTATGTCAAAAGCTGAAGCTCTTACCAATAGGATGGAGGTATATGTAAGATTTACCCACCTGAGATTCTTACTTTACAATGCAGATTTTAAGGGGTATAATTTTGAATACTGTGTATAAATGTGAAGAGTATATATTTTGAATACTATGATCACCCCAGAATGATTGTTCAATAATAAGAATGTATCTAATATCGTTTGTACATTACTCTGCATTATAATTGGCCATAGGGCCAACTTTAACACTTAGTTTTGCCTGTTGAGAGAAAAAAAATTGTCGTTACTTGACCATTGAGAGATTCAAATAACTGCTTCCAATTGTCTAGTTTCTTTCTCAGATATACTTAAGCATATACATGTGTATATATTTAATTTCCTAGACTATGGAGACTAAAAATATGGCTGAAAATTTTAATATGATTATTTTTCATTGATACCTGGGTTTGGGTGTCTTATTTAAGTATGCCCAGATACTTTAAAGTATTTTCTATTACATAATATCTTACTATTAATATAATATCTGCTTTGTAAAGAACCTTTAAGCCTTACAGACTCTGATCTCCATTTTTTGTTACTGTTTTCTTTTATTTAAGATCCTATACCATTTTTAGTTTTCTATAAATTAGGATTCCTTCAAAGACAATGAAATATAAATATTTACAGTTTACATTTGTAAATATTTTCCTCTAATAGGGAAACTTCTCAAGTGTGAATGATCTATAAGAGTAGAACTCTTATATTGATACTGGCCCCCAAAAAAGCAAAAGTTTGTTTGGAGACATAAAAAGTGAAACATATTATCTCCATTGCACTCAATAAAGTAAGCTTTATTGAAATTCACTTTATAATTTCTTTAAAACAAAAGTCTAACTTTGTAATGCAAGCATATAGTATTTCTAACTGGCATGTGTAGCTTCATGTCATTAAGGAATTTTGCATATTCCTTAAAAATTGAAGAAAAAGGCATCAGAAGGGTGTTACCTTAAGCTCTGTCTTGAACTAACTAAACTATTTAAGTAACAAAAATATTTATGTGTTAGGAGTTAGGAGGAACATTCCAGAGACTCATATCTGGATAATTTTTCTTCAGCTTGTCATTTTTTCTCATTTGCCATGAGAGTATGACAATAAAAAATTCCCAACCCTGGTCACTAAAGTAATTAAATACAATATTCCAACTGGCAACTGTATTTCTTTATTGCAGAATAAGTCATTTGGAATAAAATTTGGTAATTCTGTTGTTTAAAAAATCTTTACATTTTCATGCTCTAAACTTAGGATAAATTATATTGTGTCACTTAAAAACTTACTTTCTGTGTTTCTGTGGCTAGTATTATATCTTAGAAGCAAAAGCTTAACTTAAGTAATTTAAAGTAGCATTTGTAAGTTATGTCCAAAATATGTGTTTTTAAATGTATTATAGATTATTTTTTAAAGAAAATTTGGATAATCATATATTTCTAAATTAAACACATTTTTACAAGTTTCCAAATAATTTAGGATTTAGTATTAAAGCATCCATAACTCAACTTTATATGTTGCTATTAAGAAGTACAGAGGCCAAAAGGATTTCAGAGGATCTTCTTGTTCTGTATTATATCCTGCAAAATTATGAAGTTTGTGGAGTATTATTTTGAAATAAAATGATAGCGAATTACAGAAGAAAGAGGATTTTTCAGGCCAGGCATGGTAGCTCATGCCTGTAATCCCAGCTCTTTGTGAGGCCGAGGTAGGCGTATCACTTGAAGTCAAGAGTTTGAGACCAGCATAGGCAACATAGAGAGACGCTGTCTCTACTGAAAATACAAAAATGAGCCGGGCATAGTGGTGGGTGTCTGTAATCTCAACTTCTTGAGAGGCTGAGACATGAGAATCCACTTGAGCTTGGGAGGTGGAGGTTGCAGTGAGCCGAGATCCTGTTACTGCACTCCCGCCTAGGTGTCAGAGCAAGACTCTGTCCCAAACCAAAAAAAAGAAAAAAAAAGTGGATTGTTCTCTTTGGTAGTAGTGGTTAATTTGATTTTGTCAAAATTAACCTCCTTACCAAAAAATGCAGACTTATCCACCCAGGCTGGAGCACAGTGGCACGATCTCAGTTCACTGCAACCTCTGCCTACCTGGTTCAAGTGATTCTCCTGCCTCAGCCTCCTGAATAGCTGGGAGCACAGGCATGCACCACCACGCCCAGCTAATGTTTGTATTTTTTGTATAGATGGGGTTTTGCCATGTTGCTCAGAATGGTCTTGAACTCCTGAACTCGAGTGGTCCACCCACCTCAGCCTCCCAAAGCTTTGGGATTACAGGCGTAAACTACCACGTCCAGCCTCTCTTCATTTTTAAATAAGGCTAACTTGATTCTACTTCAAACCATACTTATATAGAAATTTTCAGTCAAAATAATTCATGTGTTACAGTTGGTAAATTACTTTCTTAATAATACTGAGGGCCCACAAAAGGAGTGGGAATTACTGAGCTTAACTAGTTGTTCTAATGGAACTACTCCCTTCTATAACCTTCCCTTTATGTAAAACATTTGTGAAACTTAAAGTATTTTCAAGCACAATGATAATATTAGCAGAAATTTAACTTATCCATATGAATTATTAATACTTAATAGTAAAATGAAATTTATGAAATACATAGTATGTCAGAACTAGATTAGTATTTATCAAATTGAAATATATAATGTTATAGCATAAATGTAACATTTAATTTAGTGTACTTAAATATTATTTTAACGTTTACTTTAGCATGTTTAACATTAGACAAATTTGAAAATAAAAATATTATATTTATACATCTTATTCATACTTGTTTGGTCATGATATTTCAACATTATAAGATTATCTATGTAACATTATTATATATAAATTTTGCCAGGATCTGCATATGGTGTACTTTTATGTTGTTTTAAGATAAATGTTCCCAAGTTTTTTTTTCACTGTTTTATTTAACATCAAACAAATGTGGATGTATCTTACTACCCAAATGTTTTACTTATGTTTTACCTTAGTTTCTGTCCGTTAGGATACTGAATCCTATAGGTAAAATCATTTTTCTTTCCTTTTTTTTTGTAGAAAGCAATGTATCTAAAGAGAGAGAGAAACAGGAGAAGGAGAGAGAACAAAACAGCTCTCACGCTGAGTGAGAGAATCCAGAAAGATGGAATCCAAGAGAGGAAAGCACTTTACACACTGAGTGGAAGGGAATAGAGAGAGATGGAGTTTAGGAGGGGAAGACAGGCTTCCACGAGAGAGTGTAGAAGGGAACTCCAAAGGGGAAATGCAGGAGAAAGAAAGATGGCTTCCACAAAGGAAGTGTTTATGGAAGGGGACTCAAACATGGAGTCCGTAAAATCATTTTTCTAAGTGTTCCAGTAATTAATTGTAAAATCATCATCATCATCATCATCTTGGAGAGACAACAATTTCCAAAGACATTCAATACAAATGCCCTTGCCTTCTTTTTCCCTATGCACAAAATTTTATCAAGTCCTCACTGGTATCTTCTATACATCAAGCTGAATTGGGAAAAAATTTCACTTGAGCCCAAGGATAGGACCCATGCTCTTCCCTGCTGCTCACGCTGCTAGGGAATCCCCAAACAAAACCAAAAACAGTTCTAAATATTCCATGCAAACATGGGTAATATAATAACTAACTTGCACAGCCTCTTTATCTAACATTTAGAACTAGCTTGTCCAACCCGTGGCCCAGGATGGCTTTGAATGTGATCCAACACAAATTTGTAAACTTAAAACACTATGAGATTTTATCTGTGATTCTTTTTTTTTTTTTTAGTTAGCTCATCAGCTATCATTAGTGTTAATGTATTTTATGTGTAGCCTAAGACAATTCTTCTTCTTCCATTGTGGCCCAAGGAAGCCAAAAGATTGTACACTCCTGATTTAGAATTTTAGGTTCAAGGTCTCTAGATGCAAGGAATTTTTTTAATTAAACTTTTTCATTGTCTTAGTGATTCAAAGGGAAGGGGAATTTTCAATGACCCTAATTCAGAGGAGACTGACTGACAGTAGTCTACTTTTCATAAGACAGTATTTATTCAGGTACACAACTTAGTACTAAAGGATGAGGACAAGAGACCTTTTTGATTTAACTAACTGGGCATTAATTTTGCTTTAAAAGCTCTGTGTCCTTATAAGCTGTGGAATACAGAACATTCTCCTCTACTCTACAATGAAGTAATATGTTGGCATAGATTATCTCCCATTTTTTCTAAGATTTACTCTGGCCATTACCTGGAACTGAAATTATGAGAACAAGAAGTGGAATTTTCTCATTTAATAGTAACTAAATCATCAGTAGCATTGAAAGATAGATTAATAAATAGATATGTAAAGTAATGTGTGATACTCTGTGGGTTTTTTTTCAAAAGAAGCAACTTAGATACTTTTTATAGATTTTTGTTTATAGCTTATATATTTTTATTTGTTTATAGCTTAATAGGAGCAATCATTTCATATATATTGATGTTTTACAAATTTTATTTTAAATGAGATACAGGAAGCTCTTATATTGATGTCACAAGATTATATTTAGTTCATAATTAATACTTTTCACTACAGAAGTATGTTTTATAGTGATTTCAATATATGTATATATTTACTCCTATGAATGATTACCATCTATATAACAATAACAATTTAATATTAAAATAAAACTGGGCTTTCTAAAAGCAGTTCGATCTAAAAAGAAAACTGTTCCATGGAAGAATAAAATTGAGGGACTTAAGATGTAAAAAGCTATTAAAATAAATGTAAAGAGAGTAATTTCAGTGCTGAACTAGAACTATATGGTAACTGAATTGTAAATGTTAATATTTTATGATTTGTCTTTGATTATTGTGAAACATTTAAAGCATAGGTTAAAATTTCATTTATCAAATTGTTTTGTAGGGGTCCAGGTGGTGGTAGACCTTGGCCAAACCCAACAAATGCCAATTCAGTGAGTACATACATATATATATATTTTAATATTTTGCATTTTGTAACATTTAACAAAAATCACAAAAACATTTTGCTTTTAAAAGCCTCGCAATTGGTTGTGTTAACCCTTTTTGAAGTAATCATTCAAAAAGAAGTTCAATATATCTCTTAGAAAAAGATGCATTTTTTTTGAAATTATATAATTTTCTTTCACTTCAAGATCTAATATAAACACACATTCTATATCAACAAGACTTTCAAAAATAAAAATTGAAATAGTGTGACTTAAGTACATACTACAATTGCCTATAAATAGTGATCTGTATCATAAAATGGTTTGGTCTTCTAAAATAACTATTAATAATCACTAAGTTGCCAAATACAATCAGCCTCTGTTAGAATAAACCAATTATGATTTTATTTGCTGTATCAATTACACCTAGGTTTGCTTTCTGGCTGCTCCAGAAAGCAAATGCATATTTACCTTGTACCTGTTAGCTAGATTGCCATCCTTGTATACTCAACATCTTGGGAATTTTCTTTATATATTTGTGGTGGTGGTTTGACTGCACAAATATTTATCTCTTTTAATAATGTCACAGAAATATATGCACACATTGAAAATTAAGCTATCAATCTTAAAATTAATATGATTTTAATGTTGTGATCCTGGAGATGTTTTTCCTTCTTGTCTTTGAAACCTTGAGTTCTTCGATATGTGAAAGAGGTCTGCTGTGTACATCTGTGTAGTTTGTGCACTGCAGAAAGGTTGCTGGGTCAAAGGAGTCACTAGGAGAATGAAATACAACCTGTAATCCCCTTGTGAAATCAATGGGCATCTACCCATAGAGGATGCCTTTTGCTATATGTACAAAGGTATCTTCATTGGCCAGCAGTGGCCTGAATGTTAAATGAATATCAAACTGATTCAATGTTTAAGGTTAGACTATAGAAGAATCATCTTAAATCCATTGCTGTTTTAAAGCAGGAATCACTTTCAGCTCAAGCAAATAACTGTCATATATTTTTTTAATGTTAATTTATGTTATCTGTTTTTCTCTTAATTTTAATAGCTATGATGTTTGCTAAGTAGATGAAATTATTTGAAGTGAAAAGAATGGTGTTGCTTCCATTTGAGTCTTCCATGTACTATTTAATTTCAACAAATCTTTCTTCTAAAATAGTGTTTTTCCAGATTCTGTTGTAATAGACTATCTTCACACCTTCAAAATTCTTTCAGTTTCCTTATATGCTTTAGAAGAGTTTGCTTCTTACTATCTGTTAGCTTCTTACTATTTGACTTAACCAATTCATTCAAGATTTCACTTTAAAATGACATCTGTCTAGCAGGTCAAGATACATTTATTTTAACTTCATATTTAAATGCCCATAATAAGAAAGCAAGAAAATGTTTTTGTAACACTGAAAACTCTGACAGTCTTCCCAGTGCCAGAATCTGGAAAGAATTTCCATTATCTGCATGTCTTATGAAGCTAGATGGAAAAGCACAACCAATGGCTCACCTTAACTGTGTAAGCCTTCCCACCTAGAAGCAAAAGAACGCTTCTCTTATTCCTCATTATTAGCTCAATCATCCCTTTACTGCCCATTGCAGGCAGCCAGAGTACAATTCACACCCACCACTACCCACCTCTATAAGTACTTTTTTTTACACACTCATCCAAAGATTACATCTCCCACAGGGCACCTAGGAAGGTGGGCAGGGTTTGAGCAGTTGATATTGACAAGGATGTTGCATTGGACCAGGGGGGTATATTATCCAAGTAAACAGTATAGATGAGAAGAGAGCTCTGTGTTCTGATGACTTTTAGTTTTTTAGGTACTCTATCTCTTTAGGATTTCATAGCACTGAGCACTGTGGGTAGGAGAATGCACTATAAACACTAGCAGTTCTGTATTATTTTAGACCCTGAGAAACATTAAGAATTAGGGTAAGAGCCATACCTATCAAATTGCTGTCCACCAGTCTGAAATGGGCGTTTGACCAGCACCCATGTAGGCAAGTAATAGAGTTGAAAGCAGTCTCCTTGATGAATATATACCAGGTGTGCAAAATCTACCCTTACTCAAAGTATGTGAATAGGGAAAAGAAGTGGAAGAGACCTATAGTTTTCTCTTTAGAGAGAAAAAGTAGTCATGCAGAGAGAAAGTATGCCTCTGAAAATGACTGTTATAAGAACAAAGAAAAAAATCATAGATAACTGATGACTTTCTAGCAAAGACATAGGGCTTCTGTGAAACAGAAGCAAAAAATATTAAGAAGGTGTTTTTCCCCAAAAACCATTGATCATTTTGTGTTGACAACTTATTCATATTATGTTGAGTTCCAAGTTTCTTAGACGTCCTGCCCATATTTAATATTAAAACACTTTTCAGTTTGTTTCAATAAAGTTAGTCTCTGAGTCCTCAAGGCAGCATATTAAAGTAGTTGTTTGTTTTGTTTTTGCTGTTTTCAAATATTTTTTATTATTCTTTTAAACGTTTATTTTAAAATAACTAGATTTACAAAAACGTTGTAAGAATACTACAAGGAATTTCCATATACCCTTCACCCAGATTCCCAATTGTTAATGTCTTACCACATTTGCTTTATGATTTTCTCTCTCTACATAAACATATTTTTAAACTGTTTAAATTTCCTGAAACTTTATCCCTAAATACTTCCATATATATTTCCTAAAAACTAACACATTATTTTTTATAACCCCAGTAAAATGATCAAAATAAGGAAATCAGCTTTGATGTAATGCTATTTTCTAATCTACAGATTTTATTCAGATTTCAAATGGCCCAATAATATTTTCTAACAAAAGAAAATCCCAATTTACTTGTTGCATTCATCCATCATGTCTGTTTGTCTTCTTTAACTTGGAACAGTTCCTCAGCTTGTTTTTGTTTGCTGGGGAGGGAAGGGGGTCGGTTGTTTGCTTGTTTGTTTTGGTCTCTCTTAACTTTGAGCAAGCCAGTGATTATTTAGAATGTCTATAATTTGGTTTTTATCTATTTCTTCATGATTAGATTTAGGTTATACATATTTGTCAGGAATATTGCAGAAGTAATTTTGTGTTTTTTGGCCAGGTGCAGTGGCTCACACCTGTAATCTCAACACTTTGGGAGACCGAGGCAGGTGGATCACCTGAGGTCAGGAGTTTGAGACCAGCCTGGCCAACATGGTTAAACCCTGTCTCTACTAAAAACACAAAAAATTAGCCAGGTGTGGTAGCAGGTACCTGTAATCTCAGCTACTGGGCGGCTGAGGCAGGAGAATCTCTTGAACCCTGGAGGTGGAGGTTCCAGTGAGCCGAGATCGCACCGTTGCATTCCAGCCTGGGCAACAGGAGCATAACTCTGTCCCCCCCCCCAAAAATTGTGTTTTTCTCAGTGCATCATTTCAGGAGGCACATGATGATTTGTCCTATTATTGTTAATGTTAACTTTGATCATTTAGTTAAGGTGGTTCTTGTCAGGTTTCTCCATTGTAAAATCACTATTTTTCCCTTTGTGCTTATTAACTTGGAGACATACTTTGAATGTACAGTAAGTTTCCTCTTCCTCCTTATATTAATACTTTCATCTGCTGTTTTGGAGATCTATTGATGATTTTTGCCTGAATCACTTTTTTACTTTGTTGGTTGCCAAGTGGATATTTTTGAATTCTGTCTTTTCTTCTCCGTTTATTAGTTAGCTAACTATAACGAGTTGTTTTTTCTTTTCCATTCATATTCATTTATGTATATAAGATGTATTTCATGAATTATTTTATTCAGTGGGTTTAGGATGCTAAAATTGTTCTAAATTTTCCCTTTTAAGCTGGATCACTTAACTTTTAACATGTCCCCATTATTCTCTGAGCATTTTGAAGCTCATCTTATATTTTTGCAGCTTTAGCCCTGGAAACAATCACTTCTTTAAGGAACTTGAGTTTTTTTTAGTGGATATTGTTATGTAGAACCCACTAGAGTAATACAGCTTTTAGGCCCTCTCAACTAACAGAACTAGGAAATATCTGTATATGTATATATACACTCACCCACATCTATACCTTTATCTATTTATATTAAAAGCATAAGTGTACACTGATGCTTCCATTTCAGTCTGTCCCCACAGGGTTTTTTCTAGCCTTTCTACTTTTCATGTTTATAACTCACTTCTCTGAAACTATGAAACCTGTCTGTCATTATCCATAATATGTGTGTTTATTGCCTAATCTTTGACAGTCCACCATTTTGTCATATAAAAGTCATATAAAAAGTCATATAAAAGTGTTTTGGTCAAAAATATTTTTGGAACTCTTTTACATGATAACAGGAAAAACATTTTAAGGGCAAATTCATATTTTTAATTCCAAATAAAAGTTATGATTTTTATTTTTAATTTTCTTAGCTCCAAGCATTACAGTATTGATCTCAGATTCTTATTTGGAATAGAATATATTCTAAGATATATTCTAAAATATATTCAGTATTAAGTATTATTTCACTTATTCTGAAAAAGAGTGTTACTATATCATATATCTGAAAAGTCCAGATGTATTTGTGGTTTTGAGCATATTTGGTTCCGAAAGTTTAAATAATGTCATCCTGAGTCCCACCCAAGGCACATGGAGAAAAAAATAAGGCAGAAATAGTTCACCAAAGAAATTTAAAGGAATGAGTAGCAAAAGAGGGGATAGGCAAAAACAACAAAATGTTCAGTGGAGCATTGTATTTATTAATTCACTCACTTGTCAGGGAAAAAGAGGAAACTCCTTTAAGGAAAATATAAGAATCTGTTAATAGTGATTAAGCCTAAAGGAAATATGAACACATTACTCCAAATAGTCTGCTCTATACAAATAGGTGCTCTTTTT
This sequence comes from Cacajao melanocephalus, assembly GCA_963573385.1. Classification (NCBI taxonomy): domain Eukaryota; kingdom Metazoa; phylum Chordata; class Mammalia; order Primates; family Pitheciidae; genus Cacajao; species Cacajao melanocephalus. Next base: position 26,662 of record CAUYLG010040671.1, read on the forward strand.
TTTTTTTTTAAAAAGCACTAAAATGGAATATTTTAAATTTCATGTGGCATAGATGTCTTGATATTATCTTCACTTATTTCCAGTAAACCAGTGCTTTTAAAATAGTTTTAAATTACACAGTTGAAGAAAGGCACTTACCTAAAATGTTACAGATCACTTAACAAAATGAAAGCCCTCTAGTTACTTCTCTGCCTTCTACCACAGCACCACAGTTGTGGGTATTGGGACTCAGAATATTTCAGAATATTTGGATTCTCATCACACTTTTGAGTGATCTGTCTAGATTAGCCAGACAATATGTATGGCCCTTAATTTTCCTCTCTGTCAAATAATAAGTTCTTTGAATTCTGTGTTTCTGACTTTTTAGTTACCTAATTTGCTTATCTTCTACATCTTCATTTTTACCTTTCATTTTATCTTAATGGATATTTGGTATGAAGTGTGGGGTAGAGTTGGAGGGAGGATTTAGGGATAAAAAGAAGGAAAGAGTTGAAGGTGATTTCAACTCTTTGAATCCAGGTAGCTGGGAAAATGGGAATAACACAACTGAGCTAGGATCATAGGAAAATAAGCACGTGTAAAGGTAGGCAATGAGGTTTGGGGGCTTTGGTTTTTGTTTTTTGGAACGTTAAATTTGAAATATTTGTAGAACACCTTTGATTTTAACACAGTGCCTAATGCATATTTCTATCCTTATACTTAACACATTATAATTTAGATCTGTGATGTTCAACCTTAGCCAGGTCCTCACTGATGCTTTACCAGCAGTTAGTTTGTTTGTTGCACTATTCCTTAGCTACTTTTCTTGTCCTCCTCAGTGCCTATTACAATTCTTTATTCTTATTGTGCACCTACATTATGTTTGGCTCCTTCTCTATCAGCTAAAATTATGTCATATTTTACAGAGGAGAAGAGACCATTAGACCCAAATTTCTTCAGATTCTACCCTTCACTTCCAATGTTATCAGACCTTTAGTCACTCTTCTTCCTTCTTGCCTTAGAAATAGAAATATTTTTTTCTTTTCAGTGCTAATACTTCTATCTATTCTCTCTCACCCCCCCCTTTTTTTTTTTTGAGACAGAGTTTTGGTCTTGTCACCCAGCCTGGAGTGCAGTGGTGCAATCTCAGCTCACTGCAACCTCCACCTCCAGGGTTCAAACAATTCTCTTTTCTCAACCCACTGAGTAACTAGGATTACATGCACTGACCACCATGCCCAACTAATTTTTGTATTCTTAGGAGAGATGAGGTTTCACCGTGTTGGCCAGGCTGGTCTCGAGCTCCTGATCTCGGGTGATCCACCTGCCTCGGCCTTCCAGAGTGCTGAGATTACAGGCGTGAGCCACCTCACCTGTCCTTATCTATTGTCTTGATTCTACTTCTTTTGCATATCTTGCACATTCACTCTTTCATATGAGTCTTTAGTCTATATCCATTTCCATTGACTGGGACTTTCCTCTAGTGCCATGTTGTGAACAAAATCCCTAGACAACCTGAAAGCCCTAGTTCTCCACCCATCTAGAGTTGGGAAGGGTTACCAGTACAAAACTTCTCTCAACCCTTCCTCAGTCTCCAGCCACCATCCCACATCTCTCACACTTCCACTCCTTCGCCACCTTCTACTAGATAATTAATATCTTGGTTTTTCTGTCTTTTTCATCACCATGTGGCAATGAACTACCTGAAACATAACAGGTAATGAATGGGAGTTTATTGAATTTACTTCTCAACGCATTTCAGTTCCCATTAAAGTCCTATTCTGAAGGTTATTAGTGACTTTCTACTTACCAGCCAGACACAGTGACTTATTTTCTGTCCTCATCATACCTAACCTTTGAGATATTTGACTCCTTGGTTTTGTCTTCATATCTTTTCTTTTTTCAGTTTAATAATGTTTCTTTAGTTTTCCATATTTTTTGTTACTTTTTTATTATTTACTTTTAGGTATGTCACAGAAAGGTAAAAAGCTTAAGCCTCACAGGTTTCAAGAATAAACCCAGTTTAGATATTTTCTAGTCAATCTGCATCCACTACCTGCCTCTTAAAAATCTAGCTTGCTTGACTTTTTATATTTTTCCTGATTTTCATCCAGTCACATATCCATATCCATTTCTCTCTCTCTCTCTCTCTCTTTTTTTTTTTTTTTTTTTTGTTTTGTTTTAGAGACAGGGTCTCACTCTGTTTCCCAGGCTGGAGTGCAGTGGTGCAGTCTCAGCTCACTGCATCCTTCACCTCCTGGGCTCAAGCAATCTTCCCACCTCAGCCTCCTGAGTAGCTAGGACTAGAAGCACATGCCACCATGCTTGGTTCTTTTTTTTTTTGTTTTTTTATAAAGACAGGGTTTCGCCATATTGCCCAGGCTGGTCTCAATCTCCTGGGCTCAAGCAATCCTCCCACCTCAGCCTCTCAAAGTGCTGGGATTACAGGTATGAGCCACCATGGCTGATCTCCACTCGTTCTTAATTGGTGATGTTTTCTAATTACATTTCTTGGCTGCTTTTTTTTTTTCATTTTAATGTTACCATGTTGTTTCAACTATCAAAAATCTAGTTGATTCCTAGATCAAGTATCTTGTCCAACACAAAGTAGAAATCTATTCAGTTGAAGCTGTATCTTTAGTCCTGGTCTCGAATACGTTCTAGACCTACATTTTTACAAGTTTGTTTATCATATATCCACTTCAGTATCTACTGTTGCCTTCAAATCCAATAATCAGACATTTCCCCAAACCTGCCCCACTTCCTGAATTCCTTATGTATAAATGAGTAGCACTATCATCTACCCAGTCATGGGTAGATAAAAATCTAGTAATTATCTTAACTTCCTTTCTTTGTCAACCACACCCAGTTTGTCACCAAGCTCTGCCAAGTACTTTGTGAAATGACCCTCAAATTATCCTACTCCTGCTTATTTTCATCAGCACTGCCTATCACTCTTTATCACCTCTTGCCTAGACTTTTTGCAGTAGTCTTCTAACTTGTATTCATATTCCATGATGCCTCTAGACTTATTTTTCTAAAACATAAATTTAGGGCCAGGTATGGTGGTTTATGCCCGTAATCCCAGCACTTTAGGAAGCTGAGTTAGGAGGATAGCTTGAGACCAAGAGTTTGAGACAAGCTCGGACAACAAAGTGAGACTCTGTCTGTACAAAACGTTTAAAAATAAAAAATGATTTTAAAAATATACATTTGAATATGTCTCCATAAAACCCATGACTCTTTATGTTCTGCAGCATAAATTCATAGTCTGACTGTGTAGCCTCACCCTTTACCACAACCCCCTTCAAGCCCCACACTGTAGCAGCTATGTAACATAGCATAGCGTTTCCCAAATAAACCATGATTTCTTTTCTTTCTTTCTTTGTTTTTTTTATAGCAGTTCTTCTCTTTGTCTTTCTGATAGGCGGCTACTCTCCGTAAGTCGCAGCTCTCCAGCTCAGATATATCTTCTGTATATATGGTACTTCTACCTATATTACTATATTTTATGTCTTTCATACTACCAGTCCTAGGGCCAAGAGCCCAAATGCTGATTTTTAATAAAGACATAAAGGACTATGAAGTAGAAACAGCATAAGCCAAAATTAAAGAGCTTGACAGAAATTGAAAGAAATTGAACAACTAGTAGAGATAACATTTTTAAAAGTATTTTTAAATGTTTATTATATTTAACTGTTTGAAGGAATCATGAAGAAAGAGAAATTTAAAATATAAAAGGTAGAGGGGCCCAGTGGCTCACGCCTGTAATCCCAGCACTTTGGGAGGCCAAGGCGGGTAGATCACCTGAGGTCAGGAGTTCAAGACCAGCCTGGCCAACATGGTGAAACCCTGACTCTACTAACAATATAAAAGTTGGCCAGGTGTGGTAGCAAGTGCCTATAATCCTAGCTACTTGGGAGGCTGAGGCAGAAGAATTGCTTGAACCCAGGAGGTGGAGATTGCAGTAAGCCCAGATCGCACTGCTGCATGCCAGCCTGGGCAACAAGAGGGAAACTCTGTTTCGAAAAATAAATAAATAAATAAATAAAATAATATAAAACGAGCAAGGACTCACAAGAAGAATGAGATAGTTGGGAGGAGCTACCTTTGGAAACAAACAGTTTGTTTTGTCCTATCTGGAATGAATACATGAAAATTTAAATCTATAAATAATGGAATGTTGAGCTGAAAATGAAGGTATAGAAAGAGCATGATTACTTCAATGTATGACAGGAAGACAAAATATTTACTCAGGATGGATAATCACCATGAGCACCGGCTCACAAGAGTCCATTGTTAAATATTCAGGAATTTCACGAACTGTTCGTTAAACTACTGGTAGATTAAAATCTGCCATGTGGGAATATTTACACCATAGTAACTGGCAGATGCTGTAAATCTGAGCATTTTTTTCCCCATGAATTTTACTGGGTTTACTGACACATTACCAGTAATCTTCAAGGCTTTCATAAAGGCTGAGCCAAAAATGCTTCCAGATATTAGTTAAGATGAGGTGGAAGTTGGAAAGCATGATTACATTTTGGATCTTATCAACCTTGTTTTGTGTTTCCCTCCACGAAATCTCTGCTTTAAAACAGAAAGGTTGGCTGGCTAGAGGGTGATCAGAGAAATGGAAGTTAACAAAGTAGGCTTTATGATAATGAATTTAAGACATTGGAGAGAGAAATAAAATGTTGACTGTGCCATTAAGGAGGGGCAGAGGCAATTTAGTCATAAACTAATAGAGAAATAATGTACTATGTAAACATGGTGGAATTGTGATGCGAGAAAACTCTGGTTGGAATATAGAGTAATTTTTCTAAGTGTCATGAGGAATAAGAAAGATGTCAGGCAAGGGAGTTAGTTGTTCAGTAAAGAGTTCCAGGATGTGACCATACTCATAAATGGAGGAGAGGGGAGTAATGTAAAGGAAGGCAGTGAACTGTAAATTCCCAAGATCTAAAGGTGAATTCGATTGTATCTTAAAGTTGCTTAAGAATGATGATAGGCAATATACAGTGACAGAAGAACATGAGTCAAGTGCTAAAGACAGAGAGAGATGAAGTTGGTCCTAGGAGCCAATAGGTAAGTTGGTGGTTGGTAAAGGGCAGGCTTACATTTAAATAAGAGGTAGGCCCAGCATAGCAGATCACGCCTATAATCCCAACACTTTGGGAGGTCAAGACAGGTGGATTTTGAGAGCAGCATAGGCAACATAGCAAAACTCCATCTCTACAAAAAATTGAAAATTAGCCAGGCACAGTGATGCACGCCTTAGTCCCAGCTACTTGTGGGGATAAGGTAGGAAGATCTCTTGAGCCCAGGAGGTTGATGTTGCAGTGAGCCATGTTTGTGCCATTACACTCCAGCCTGAGTGACCAAGAAAGACCTTGTCCCCTCCAAAAAACTGGAAGCAGAGGATGGATGGTAGGTAGATCATGAACTGAAAGGGACCCAAGAGAGCAAAGTTGTATTCATTCACTAAGTCAAGTAAATGTTTGCTGCCATAAAAAAATCTTAGTACTCAGCAGAAGTAATAATTCTCATCCTTAGTGATGCTGGGCATTCTAGCAGTGGTTGTTTGCAGTGCTGAATTACCTACAGCCAGACCAAGCAGGGCCTCGGGGACATATGTTCTGTGATTGAGGCAAAGCGGGAACACCAAATAAGGAGGATAAAAGCTTTTCAAATAACTTAATATTAAATATTTCCAAAAAAAATCAAAGAATTGTTTATCAAGAGGAAATCATAACTTTGTTATACTTTCTTATACTTTATGTTTTATATTATTTTTATGTTTAATTATATGGCAGGTATTGGGATAGAGAGAGGATTTAGAATAGTACAGGCACTAATCTTTTCACTACTCTAAAGATCCTATTCTGGCCTTGGCTGTCTGACTTCGAGTAGAGAGTAATCTGTTGGTGTTTTTCAGGATAAGACAAAAATATCTCTTATGGAGGTACAGCATCTTCATGCAAGTGAGCTAGTGAGCTTGTGTGAAAAAAGAAAATATTTAGATTTAACTCTCCCTATTAATATATACACTGAAGGACTTTTAAACATAGATTTTCTGGTATTTCATTTCTTAAAGTATCATAGCAATGTGGTATTAATACCTTCTAATCTCTAGAAATACCTTCACTCTAGCTTGGTGAAGAGCTTTATTTGAAGAGAAAAAGGGAGTTTCTTACCCGCATCTGATCCCCACAAATTAATAGTCTTTGGAGACTTGTATTAACAAACTTTTTTGCATTTATTATATTGTTTTCTAGCAGCTAATTAGAAAGGGATGGGGGGGTGGTAAGGGCTATTTATCAAGTATTGACCCATACTGCATGAACTTGTCTTAAAAAAAAAAAAAACAGTGCATAGCTTAGAAATTGCCTAGTAACTTGAGAAATTCTGGTTTCTCACTTTTTAGGTACACAAATATATATATTTCTACTTACAGAATAAGTAATTAGTATCATACAATGTGTATAACTTACCTGAAATCAATATAACTTAAAGCAGTTATTCTGTCTAAAATCCTCTTGACTAAAATCTACCTTCTTTTGTGTAAATCCAAGATATTGTTCTTCAATTATCCAGCACTTAAACAGATATAAATGTCTTTATCCTTTATGCTTTGGGATACATTTTAAAACTTGACCAAAAAAATCATGAAATAAATTCATTTTAGGTCAGTGTCCATATTGCTACATGAATCAAAAATTTTTTTTGTCCTATTCCTGTTGCAGATACCATACTCCTCAGCATCTCCTGGGAATTATGTAGTAAGTACATGTGGGTTTGTTTGCTCATAAGAATTGATGTTACATTTTATTTGGGCAATGAAATAGTTGTCCAGATGTTAAGAAGAGCCCCTGTGTATTGGCCAAGAAGTGAACATCTTGAGTTGTTTCATCTGCCAACCTCAGTACATATGTTGATGTTCATTAGTGAAACAGTTATCAATCTGGCCAGAATTGCCCTGAGTACTGTGTTTTACTTCAGCATATGTTTCTGAAAACTAGTACAATATACTCTGTCCAATCATGAAGAGAGTAATCCCCAATTACACGGTAATATGCTTGAATTTGCAGTTCTCCAGGAGAATAATCTCCACCCCTATCCAACCCTATGTGCCACACATAGCATCTAAGAAGACATTAAACTTTCTCCCAATCACAAATGAATTAGATGGCAGAATAATGACTAACAATTTAGAGGGATTATTTCAGGTTTTGGTCATTCTTTGAAATTGAGAACACTTATTTTTATCATTCTTATTACTATTTAGTACACATTAAAATTTTCCAAAAATTCCTATCAATGTGAAATCAAATTACCAAGTTTTATATGACCTCCTGAGCTTACAAATGACCTTTTAATCATCATCACATTATGATCATTGCTACATAGAAAGGTGAACATAGAAGAAAATACATTACACCATTTGGAGGGAAATGCCTAACAGAGAAACAGGGATAAAATGGTAACAAGGGAAATCTTTTGTAAAGAAATGTTCAGAGGTGGTGGCTAGCTGGAGGGAAAAAAGGAATGCATAAGAAGAAAATCAGTGAGCATTTCACTCTCCATGGAAGTAGTGTTTTATTAACATAGTGAAATGCACACACTGCTTTGGATCTGTGAACTTAGTGTTCAATGTTCCTGTAACCTACAAAACTAAGCAAGTCTTGCTTTGCATTTTCTATGAAATAAAAATGAAAGTAAGAAAATTTGTACACCTATTTTTTCTTAAAGTCACTAATGAATAAGGCTGATATTTTTATGAAATTATACATGTTTATTTAAAATAAATTGTACATTCAGAATGAAGTTAAAATTTCGCCATTTAAAAGTTAATTTGATCACTATACATAGAGCATCTGAAAAGGCCTAAAACCCATTGCCTGAATTATCTATTTTGGTTATCTGAAATAATTGAATTAACTTTAGAATTACCTAATCTCCATTTCAGTTTGATTGTGTAGCTGCAGCCTCAGTAACCCACAGCATTAGTCAACATTGCCTCTCATTTCTAACTGATGTGATAGCAGAAGGTACAGTGCTCCAGAAATGTTGAAATTCATGCTGACAGAAGAAAGAAATGACATCAATGCATTTTTTAAAAATATAAGTCAATAAGCAAATATCTTTGTTTTTAAAGGTATTCTCTAAGTGAATATCATTTTAACTTTCTATAAAAATTAAAAATACATATGAATTATTTCTGTTTTATGGATTTGTAAAGGCCCTATTGAATGGTTTCTGCTTAACCTCATTATAACTGATATGATTAATTCATGAATAATGAATTAGTGTTACAGGCTCATTGTTTTTGGAAATTTGTCAAAACAGTCTCAACATATTAAAGCTAAATTATGTTTTATAGAATATTGAAATGATTGTGCATTCAAAGAAAATAAATTATAGAGAAAATACATGTCTGCTCTTATTTTCAAATTGGATTATTATAGATGTGTCTAACTTTTCTTCTTTTTTATGCAATGCCTTATTTTTACTGAAATTTTGTATAATTATTTAGGGTCCTCCAGGAGGTGGAGGGCCACCAGGAACACCCATCATGCCTAGTCCAGCAGGTATTGTAATCAAACTAGCCACATGGGCATTTGATAATTAAAATAAAATCACAGAATATAGAAATTGTTCATGAAATAAAGTCAGTAGTAGTCATTTTCTCATAATGGTTAAAGGAGTAGAAGCAACAGGGTAGGAAAGAATACTGTTCTTAAATAACTATTATTCAATTAAGCATTTAGAAAATTCCTATGTTGTGGTATCAGCTTTAATCAGGATGAACACTGTTGATCTGTATGAATTACCCAAAAATGTATCTAACTTAAAATTTATTGAAACTGAGAAAACTTTCCAAATCTTCTACAATTTAGAAAAATTCTGAATAAATAATACATTAAATACATGGATCCTTTAGGTTTAAAATGCCAAATCAGACTCACATCTATTATCTTACTAAGATGAAGGATGGAGACCTACTTACAGTATTCCTTACCCTACATGTCTATAAGTATGTATTAGTTAGCTAATAAATTCACTATGTAATAATAAAAGTATTTTTATTCTTCTAAACTAAAACATAATTCAATATTTTCGTAATCATTTTGTATAATTTAAATAGTATTGTCCTTTATTTTTGAGACTTTAATACAGACTATTAAATGTATCTTGGGTTTGTTAACAGTGGAAGACTAAGTTGGCACACCCCTCATAGAAAGTACTCTGATAAAATGTGTCAAGAGCCATGAAGAGGTTCATACCATGTGACTCTATAATACTAGAAATGATAGAGCTACAAAACCCAAGATTTATGTTGAAGGATGCTCATTTGTTATACTCAGGAGTAAAACAGTAGACACAAACTTCATACCTAATTCAATTTTAGTGAAATTATTAAATTAATGTTTAAGGTGTAAGATGGAATATAATAGAGCCATTAAAATTATTATCAAAGAATTTACAATGACATGGAAAAACAAAATCTCATGATTCAATGCAATATGATCACAGTTTCATTGGAAACTATATATAACACGAATCTAGGAATTAGAAAGTAGAAAACAAAGAAGTAGACTATCAGTTATTACTTTGGGATGATTAAGTAGATGAGAAATTTTAGTAATTATAAAGTATTTTTGATTATGATGTTTTACTGTTCAACTCATGGTTTTAACTGGCTTGTTGAAATTAAGATAGAAGCTTGAAATTCAGTATAATTGATCATATCAATAAAAAAATTAATTTTTAACCCTTTTAATTTAGAAAAATCATAAACTTGATAATTAATACAAAATTTTACTTTACCTCACTAACTCCTTGGATATTTAATGGTCTGTGTCCTAAAGGCATCTTCATTGAAAATGAAACAATTCATTGAAGATAGAATTACATCACCTGATCATCTTGCCCGTATTTACATTCTTATATGGTGAAGTTAATGTTTAATTTATGAAAGTAGTATGTGAATAATAAATGCTTTACTACAAGACTAAAAAAATTTTTTGGAGAAACACTGAACTTTGCAGGCAATAAGTAAGTTTATCACATCTTCCTTTCAAACCAGAAATTGCTATATCTTCCTAGTTTCAAACCAGAAATTGCCATATCTTCATAGTCTTTTTGTATACTCTTTTATGTGTTCATCCTGTGTCACAGTCACTCCTCTAATACTCAGCCAACACCCCACCCACAAGACAAGAGGTCCCAAGAGATCCACTTTATTTTAAAGTTTTTCTGTACATAAAAAGAAGTCAGAGGTCAGACATTTTCCAGTAAATACCAATCTATTTTATTTTATTTTATTTTATTTGAGACAGAGTCTCTGTCACCCAGGCTGGAGTGCAGTGGCACAATCTCAGCTCACTGCAACCTCAGCCTCCTGGATTCAAGCGATTCTCCTACCTCAGCCTCCCGAGAAGCTGAGATTACAAGTGCCTGCCACCACACTCACCTAATTTTTGTATTTTTAGTAGAGACGGGGTTTCACCATGTTGGCCAGGCTGGTCTGGAACTCCTAACCTCAAGTGATTCACCTACCTTGGCCTCCCAAAGTGTTGGGATTACGGGCGTGAGCCACCGCACCCAGCCATAAATACCAATGTTATCCCTCTCAAATTTTTTCTTTAGCAGATAAAATTACATACTTGATTAGTCTTTAAAATGATACATTTCTTTTCTTTCTACATATTTAAAATATATAGCCCATCTTCCTTTCACCAAGAGTAAGGCTAATAGATCTGAAAAAACCATTAGAAGATTTCCTATGTTTAAAAAGCAATCCAAGATTTTTTAAATTAGTCTTATGTGTGATTGAATTTATTCCAACGGTTAAATCTAAGTTAGCAGTACCTATTGTCTTGAGTACACAAGATGAGTAGGACATGATCCCTTTCCTTCTCTCCATGAGCTTATTATATCCTAGCTGGAAGCAGGAATAAATAATAAAGCAGTAAAGTATTACTATAATATAAAACAGAAGTCAGTGGTAGGGGAGCACTCATGCACTTGGAGCTACCAGGAAGAAACCTCACAGAAGACATAACATTTGAGATAGCCCTTCAAAAGTGAGTAGAATTTCAGTATGTAGAGATTGAGAAGATGTTTGGAGGAAGAAAGAACAAAAAATTGCAGGTGGAAAGGTTGTTCATGCAGGAAAAAACAAGTAGCCTGGGTTGACAGGAGTATAGCATATATAAGGATGTAAAAACAGTTAAGGCCACAAAAGTAGGTTGGAAACTTACTTAGAATAAACAAAGAGGGTCAACCTGAGGTGGGCACTCCAACTTTTTCAACATTATGATATATTCATCTAGAAGTAAAATACAGTATTTAGATTTATGGATCATTGTTGACAGTCAATGAATAAATGACATGAGACCTACTCTGTAAGTAGTGCACACTAAAATAATAAACTTATTAATGTCTAATGAGTAATCACACAGTAAAAGGAAAGTAATTGCCACTCTATGGTTATAGCCCTGTGAAAGTAAATGATTTACCTTCTGTCTCAAATCAGTCCAAAAAATTTGAAACACATGTTTTTTTTTTAAAATAGGCCTACTGGCCAGGCACAGTGGCTAAAGCCTGTAATCTCGGCACTTTGGGAGGCCAAGGCAGGCGGATCACAAGGTCAGGAGATCGAGATCATCCTGACCAACATGGTGAAACCCTGTCTCTACTAAAAACACAAAAAATTAGCCAAGTGTGATGGCACACGCCTGTAGTCCCAGCTACTCTGGAGGCGGAGACAAGATAATTGCTTGAACCTGGGAGGCAGAGATTGCAGTGAGCCAAGATTGCACCACTGCCCTCCAGCCTGGGCAACAGAGTGAGACTCCATCTCTAAATAAATAAATAAATAAGCAAGCAAGCCCTACTACATTATATTAAGAAAACTGTATAATGTGGAAAAATAGAAAACCATAATTTATCATTTATATTTTCTCAGTGTAAAATATTTAGCCTTTTACTCTAGGTTTTACATTATGAAAACATGTATGCTCAGAGACTAATTAGATTAGCTAACAGACATGAAATACAAATTTTTTAAGTACTGCACAATGTTACATATATTTATATCAATATACAGTACAGATATTTTTATTATCTAAAATGAATGAAAACATTTATCAAAAGTTGTGCTGGAGGATGCTGGCTTTTAGTTCAAGCAAGAGTATTATATTATTCTAATTATATAGTCTTTATCTAATCTCTTTCTTTTGGAATTAAGCCAGGATAGTCCACCAGTTTTCACTAATTATTAACTAAAAAACCTATTTTTTAAATTCGTATATAGGAAACTTAAGGAAATAATGAAAACTGAAAAGCTACTGAATCTGAATTTTAAGAGATATTATATATTTTATATGTATACATATACACACACAATTGCTTGAAAAAGCGAAAAAGTATCTGTTCTTTAAAAAAAGTAAAACTTTACTGTAATTTTTTTAGATTTCTCATGTTCTTTTACCTGAATTATTGAATATTACCTGATTATTCCTTATACCTAAATTTATAACCTCAGAATGATAATTTTGGGGTCAGAAAATGATGTAGGTATTTGTTTTTGAGTATTAGTAATGACAATTTCAAGTGTTTCAGCTTATATAGAGAGAGGTATATGTATGCAAACCATCTTTGATCATTACTTTGTGATGAATTGGGTATAGATTCTGAAGAAATATTTTAATTAAGTAATATTTTGTTTCAGATTCAACCAACTCTGGCGATAACATGTATACTTTAATGAATGCAGTACCTCCTGGACCTAACAGACCTAATGTAAATATGAATTTTTTATTTTTGGAATGTATTTGAAGACTTTCAAACTCTGAGTGCATTCCATGTCCCGTATATTGTAAACTTTATATTTTATTATCCAGGAGCTTATTAGATATTAGAAAAGTTAAATTCTTTCTCTGAGCTGGGTTTAAAAAACATAGTACACATATATAACAGAGATTTTATATCAATATAATTTAAAAGTAAAACTGATCCTAATCAATTATATAATGTTAGTTCATCTTATTTTGTTGTAAATAATTAATGACTTATACTATTTGAAAATAACAGGTTATGTATAATCATTTATATAACCTCATTTTTGACATCATTAAGTTTTTTCATTGTGATCTTTTTTTATCTTGATAAACTTGAAAATAAAGTAGGAAGTTGGCTATGCTTCTTTTTTTTAGAATATGAAATCTAGAGTTTAGATATGGAGCTAAAGCAGTTATTACAGGAAGAACTTGGGTGTTCTTAATAAAGCCTGTGGTCCTAATTTTTCCACAGAAGCTCACAGGAAAACATTTTATTTATCTATTAGGCCTATATGTTTATAAAAATATTTATAACATAGTTAATACACATATACATGTGTTGTATATATGGTAGCAGAAATCAAAGAAAAATCAGAAGATAAATATGTTATATGCTGAACTGACCAAACATACATACCTATAGTTTTAGTGTCTTTTAAAACACTGTGGGGGCCAGATAGAAGTTCACAGGCTACTAGGCTTACCAGCACCAATTTCTCAACCCATATCTAAACTATGCTTTTGATAAAAGCTGAATAACAGCAGTAAGTTTAAGTCAATTTCTTTGACTTATATTTGCCTTCTATCAGTGAGGCATATATATTCGAAGTTGTTTACTGAACACCAACCATCCTGTGTGCTTTTAGATATTCAATTTTACCAAGCAAAATTGGCATTCCCTTGGGGAATTTCGTAAGCATGTGGTTGGTATGCTCATGGTGATAGAGGCCATCTTATTCCCACACAGAGATGGTGAAATGAAGGCTGTGACTTCTCCCTAAAAGCCTCATGATTAGTAACCACAACCATTCCATCCACACACACACACCATAGTCAATATTCTGCCCCATACAACATGGTAGAAATACTTTTGGCATGGGAAATTTGAAGAAAGTGTTTTCAGCAGTGTAAGGTACTTAGAAGTAACTTGTCTTCGAACTGTGCTCTGAGTTTCCTCAGTGTTCCAGGGAGATGAGAGGAAGACTGAGTGGGTCGGCCATGGGTTCTCTATCACCAAGCCCATCATATCACACCTGTTTTGTACCAGGCTTCTAATGTAAGATTTCACCTGAAAAGAAAGGAAAGAAACAAAGAATTTCTCCTCTTTAAAAAATGTTAAGCAGAATTGCTGTGGAATGTCTGAGTGTCATTGAAGTGACATGGCTGAGACTGCCAAGAAGATTTAGCTATATCAGCCATCCCCAGGGAATGAAATGTATTTAACCTATAAGAGGAAATTATTTATTATTTCCATTTGATCAAAGACAGATTGTCTGCTAAGAAAAACATTAATGTTGGCATATGACATTGAATTATGCTTATTAATAAGCCAATACCTTTAACAGCTTCTTAAGAACCACCTTTGGTTTTCAATAGAAAAATTTGTCAGTATCATAGAGGAAAATGCTTATCTTCTCATTTGCACTGGAACGTATATACTTTCTAACTGAGTATATCTGAAGAAGAAAAATTTGGAGATGAATGAAGATTAACCTAAAATTCTATTATCTGGAACATAGAGAAAACGATATGGGAGAGGTGAACAGTCCAGTTAGAGAATCTACAAGGCTGAAAAACATCAATAAAAGATCTCCATAGCTTGAAAGTGAAAATAAGTTGTGGCAGTGTCTTGTAATGTTAAATATATTATAAAATTGAGATAAGCCATTGTTTTCAGTATGATTACAGTGATTTTCTTCATTTTTAAAATAGTTTCCAATGGGCCCTGGGTCAGATGGTCCTATGGGTGGATTAGGAGGAATGGAGTCACATCACATGAATGGCTCTTTAGGTAAGGCTTTTCAATTTGATGTTTAGAATAAATTCAGAACTAAACCTTAATTCTGCATAGTGGATATTACGGTTTCCAAAGTTCTTTCATAGCTAGCTGCTCATTTTTAAATACTTCAACTTTTAACTCATACAGATAGTTTAATCGACATTGTATTGATTATTATAACTATAGATCACTTGAAGATCCGAAGTGTGAGAGTTGATCTAGTTTATATTCACAGTTACTTACTTTAACCTATCAAAATTTCATGTCTTACCATAAAAGGAGACATTGCTGCTGTGGGCGTGTGTCATGCTTACCTAACCCGGAAGGCTGCAGTATTCTTGTAGCTGTTTTTTTGTTGTTGTTTTTTGTCTGTTTGTCTCCAGAGTTCTGTGGACACAGCCTCAAGGAACTTCAGTTCTCTCCAAGCATTTCTTAATTTTGTTTTTGTATTTTTATGTTTGCCTCCTGTTTAACATAAAATTGTTAATCATATTCTGGATAATTTGAATGATTCTCTTAAAAGAGAACGCTGCCTATATTGTCTTCATGATAAAGACCATTTCAAGTATGTGACTGATGGTTAAAAACATACTTTATAGGCCGGGCACCATGGCTCATGTCTGTAATCCCAGCACTTTGGGAGGCCGAAGTGGGCAGATCACCTGAGGTTAGGAATTCAAGACCAGTCTGGCCAACATGGCGAAACCCAATCTGTACTAAAAAAAACAAAATCAGCTGGGCATGGTGGTGAGTGCCTGTAATCCCAGTTACTTAGGAGGCTGAGATGGAAGAATCACTTGAACCTGGGAGGCAGAGGTTGCAGTGAGCCGAGATTGCACCGTTGCACTCAAACCTGGGTGACAAGATCAAAACTCTGTCTCAAAAAAAAAAAAAAAAAAGAAAAGAAAAGAAAAAGAAAACATACTTCATAAATGATGCCTTCTTACCATATGA
The DNA here is from genome assembly GCA_963573385.1 of Cacajao melanocephalus. Classification (NCBI taxonomy): domain Eukaryota; kingdom Metazoa; phylum Chordata; class Mammalia; order Primates; family Pitheciidae; genus Cacajao; species Cacajao melanocephalus. The sequence goes on from CAUYLG010040671.1 coordinate 42,442, forward strand.
AGCTAAATAGCTGCAAGGTGAAGAAAAACTTGAACAATAGTGAGAAATAGAGATAAATGTTGCCAAATTGACTAGGCCATACCATAGTTATATTTGTTTTGCATTCACATAGGTTGAATGCAAAACAAAAAAAAAAATCACTTTTTATGTTTGTATATGTTTAAGTAACATGACCATAAACTAATTTAAAAGTTGACAATGGGGGTGGGAGTTGTGATTTTTTTCTTTGGGAAACGGTTCATCTTTTACTTAAGTTGGAAAAAGTATGTTCATGAGTAATTTAGGTTGTATACAGATTTCACTCCCCCACCTAAGATTGGGAAATGCCTGCATCTGATACTTGGAAAATCTTTCAATAATCAAGAAATTATTTGCAGTACACTAAGAGACGTTTGAGCTTTTAAGGATTCATACTTATTTTGCCTAGATTTCAGAGTCTTGATTTGCACTGTCCAGTTGCATTAGCCACTAGTCATGTGTAACTATTTAATTTTAAATTAAGTAAATTTTAAAATTCAGTTCTTCAGTTGCATTGCCACATATCAGGTACACAGCAGCCACTTGTATCTAATCAGTACCTTAATGAACGTCACAGAGAAACATTTCCATTATTGCACAAAATTCTGTTGGACAGCACCATTCTAGAATTTTATTTTCCAATTTATTGCAAAATAATTCACTTTCCACTATTGTTATTTGTAAAACTATTCAGAAAAAGATGATATGTGGTATAGTTAAAAGGTGCTCATTATCTTAGTCACTAGAACAGAATTTTCAGAAGATTTTCACCTATGCTTGGCAACTGGCTCATTGCTTTCTGTAATGAACATTACTGTACATATTATATATACACATATATAAGATTGCATATATGCATTCAGTATTTAATAATTTATTATGTCTGTTTATTTGCAACTTATGTTAATAAGCCCTAGTTTTATTTGTAATGTTGACTGAATGCTATGCTACTAGAATGTTATTTTTATGCTAGGAAAATTAGTTGTCAGAAGTAAAATTGTTTAAAATAAAGTTAATATTGTGGCAAAGATCTGATTATTGTTCTGTTATCTATGTATGATTCTATTTCTTTTTTCTTTTTTTTATCTGAGACAGTCTTATTCTATCACCCATGCCGGAGTGCAGTGGCACCATCTCGGCTCGCTGCAACCTCCACCTCCCGGGTTCAAGTGATTTTCCTGCCTCAGCGTCCCGAGTAACTGGGATTACGGGAGCCTGCCACCATGCCCAGCTAATTTTTGTATTTTTAGTAGAGGCAGGATTTCACCATGTTTGACCAGGATAGTCTCGAACTTCAGACCTCAAATAACTCACCCACCTCAGCCTTCCAAAGTGCTGGGATTATAGGCGTGAGCCACTGCACCTGGCCTCTATTTCTTACATAAGAAAATAAATTAATATTGATTATTTCTTCCAAGGATCAAAATAAAAATATCATATTTAAAGACATTTTTAGTTTTGAAGGATTATCATGAATATTCACTGCTATCAACTTTTTAATATTGTTAGTACCTAGCTTTTGGTTATTATAGTAAAGTATGGTTTAAAATATTGTCAAATATTGTTGCAAGTGTTCATTTTATATTTTATCAGATTTACAGCATCATTTTAAAAAACTACATAGATATCTCTATATGTTATGTATATATATATATATATATATACATTTTTAAATATTCAATTGATTAGGGTATGTAAATGGTCTTTCTAAACTTTCACATTCAGGAATCTATGATAACAGTTTTCTTCATACTTCCATTTAAAAACATGATCGGGAACTAGGGATAGAATTCCTTGGATTTTCCATCAGATGGTACTGATTCAACATACTGTATAAAAGAAAAGCAATTTTTTCAGATTAAAAAACTCAGGAGTTATACACTGGAAAATACATATAGTATACTTCACTTATTTAAATTAAAGGAGTATTTATAAATGGAATCTTACCTAATAAAGGCTTTCTTTTTATATTTTGTTTCAGGCTCAGGAGATATGGACAGTATTTCCAAGGTGAGTACTGTGTATTCTGTGTTGTTCTTAATCAATTGTATTTAACATGGAACTCTCATTAAAATTATTAGAGTAAACTTATTAATATTGTTCTTGAACAGGAGTTTGAAAGTAGAAGACCAAGTATAATTAATTTGGAAGTTAAGAATATTAATGTATATTATCTGTGGGAAAGGCTAAAGTAAATTTTTTAAGAATAAATATGCTGAGATTCATTAACAGGACATACTATACATTATTAATTGATACCCGAGTAATAACAGATTTAATCACATTATGATGTTGCTGATTTGTAAAGCAAACTTACAGAATTTAGATAATCTTTAAATTGTCTAAAGAAATATTAGGAGAGGTGAATCTGAAAAAGTGGTTATTATGTATCACAAGGGCATTGCCTTTACATGTTCAGTTCATCTTGCAAACCTTCATTAGGAAATGCTGATTTCCACAATAATTATTCTAGTCCCCCCAAAAAAGTAAGAAAGTGTTTAGAGGAAAATTACATTCGTACGAGTAGGAAAGAGAGCCTTTCATTAGTATATGTTTGCGTTTTCCCTCTTTCAATAGTTTGAATATCTAAAATGAATCTTTTACTAAAATGCCTTATATTTTTGAAGAATGATACCTAAATACTATTTAGGTCATGATGAAGTTAAAATAGTTCTCGGTGAGTCAAATATATTTAGAATTACTGATGAGAACTAGTAATTCGCTACTACTAGAATGGCTGTCTTAGTAGTCTGCTCTCTATCAATAAACAGAGAAATTCATTAAGGGATGACTTTTTAAAATATATTTACTTATTATACTTTAAGTTCTGGCGTACATGCGCTAATTTATATTTATGTATAATAATGTAAAATTCCTGCTGCCAAGAAAAATAAAATAAAATTGATTGAGCTAAAAAACATTTTAAATTAATACTTCAAGTTTAAAAAAATATTTAATTAGAATTCTAGCATTATAACTCTACTGCTTGGCTGCTTTGCCTCACATTTCCACAGATATTTTAGATGTCTATGTTTAGAAACAATTATGTTTAGAAACAATCAGAAAGGTCTTTTTCTTTTTTAAAAATAGGTAAATATTTATAGTGAGTACTAGCTTACCTCTGTGAGAAATGATATTTATGAAGCCTATTTCAAAACAAAATTCCCTATGTAACTTTATTAGAGCCTTCTCTCCAGGCCTTTGCAAGTCAGATGACCATGATTATGTTGGCTGTCTCAGGTATTTCTTTTTTTTTTTGAGACAGAGTCTTGCTCTGTCACCCACGCTAGAGTGCAGTGGTGCAATCTTGGCTCACTGCAACCTCCCCCTCCCGGGTTCAAGCAATTATCCTGTCTCAGCTTCCCAAGTAGCTGGGACCAAAGGTGCATACCACCACATTCAGCTAATTTTTGTATTTTTAGTAGAGACAGGGTTTCACCATATTGGTCAGTCTGGTCTCAAACTCCTGACCTCAGGTAATCCACACGCCTCAGCCTCCAAAAGTGCTGGGATTACAGCCGTTACCCACTGCACCGAGCGTCTCAGGTATTTCTAACAATTGAATCAGCAAAATTGTGCTTTGTAGTCTGCAGTGAAACTTCTAATGCCATACTTGAGAAGCATATTCTTTTATCTAGAGATGGATTCTTAATCACACAAAAGTAGGATCATCCAGATCATTTTAGGCCATCTTCCTAAAATTTTCACTACCTACCTAAAACCTTTTACATAAGATAGCAATAAACAAAGTTCTATATGAGAAAGTACTTTGTAACTTATAAAACAGTTTAAAATTTTTAAATGGTCATAATGATGAATTAAATGCCATCTTCTAATCTGCCCTCATATCAGATCAGTTGCTATTCTTTCTGTGCTTACTTTCTCATGCCTGTTTTCAGATACAAGTTTTTCCACCATGCTGTGCCCACGCCTCGTAACGTTCTCTTGCCTAATGATGCATTGCTTGTGCTCTAAGCAGTAACCAACCATCCAGTGTGTACAGTATTGCCTTCTGCACTATGGGGACATAAAAAAGACTTCTTTAACAACAAACACAATCTCTGCCCTCAAGTGCTTTATTCTTAAGCAGGAGTTCCTTCATTCAGTAAACGTTGATACACTAAGTCATTATGCTGGGCTCTAAAAATCCAAAGATAAACAAGATATGTTCTCTGCCCTCAAGAAGTTCAGTTTAACAGAGGAGATCAAACAAATAGGATAAAAAACTTTTACAAAGCAAAATTAATATGCATTTAAATTAACATTATCCTCCTAGTAATAAACATGCCACTTAACAATGTACTAGAATTGACTAGTTAAATCTGCCTTCAAATGAGTTCCTACGCAGCTCATTTCTACACCACCTCTGCTCCAAGTTCATTGGCTCTGGGCTCTGAGCTGGCCGACCCTGGGTGATAGTACCACTAGTGTCTGTCTCACTGTAGTCACTCATTCTCTTAAGAGCATCAGCAGCATTGTGCGCATTGTATACCTCTTGCCCCAGATTCTTTCTCTCCCTGCTTCTTTCCACTCCCAGCCTAATTTTTTCAGTTTTTTACTCCAAGATATGCACAGTCACTAACTCCACTTTTCCCACATTTCTTCCTTTTCCAACACACGTTCAGCTATCTCAAGAAGCTTTCTCCTTCCATTCGTTTTCCTGGAATCACTCATTATCATTGATTACCATCCTGTTTTTTTCTAGTAATTTTGTTTGTGAATCCAAAGACAGTCTTACCATTATCGCTTAGTAATTTTTAAAGTCCCTCTTAGATCTCTAGCTACAGCACTATAGTTCTCCAGTTAAATCTGTATTTTGGGAGAGAGATGCAAGATGGCCGGTTAGCAGTAGCTCAGGATTGTAGCTCCCAGTGAAAGCGCAGAGAGCGAGTGGACGCCGCAATTTCAGACGAATTTCTGTTGCCCACAAACTGGGAGATACCGAGCTGAGGAGCCACACGAGTCGCCAGCCCGACTCTTTTGGCTGGCGCGACTGTTTTGCTGGCGCCCCGGTGCGGTGCTTCTCAGTGCGGAGTATACGGACTGGGTGCCCTTTGAGTCGGGCTCCGCTGGTCCCATCCTCACAAGGAGAACAGCAATTGGAAGCGCTGAGGACTGAGAGTTTCACAGTAAGCACAGCTGAACCCAGGAAGGCCTAGCTCTGTGGGGAATGGGCGTCTGCCAAAGGAAAACTAAGAAACAGAAAAAACTTCATCACCAACAAGCCAGATGTCCACTCAGACTCAATCTGAAAGTCGGCAATTATAAAGACGACACGTGTATAAATCCACAAAAATGGGAGGAAACCAGTGCAAAAAGGCTGAGAACACCCGAAATCACAATGCCTCTCCTCCTACAGGGGATCGCAGCTCCTCATCAACAAGAGAACAAAGCATGACGGAGAATGAGTGCGATGAACTGACAGAATTAGGCTTCAGAAGGTGGATAATAAGAAACCTCTGTGAGCTAAAAGAACATGTACTAATCCAATGCAAAGAAACTAAGAACCTTGAAAGAAGATTTAACGAAATGCTAACGAGAATGGACAACTTAGAGAGGAATATAAATGAAACGATGGAGCTGAAAAACACAACAGGAGAACTTCGTGAAGCATGCACAAGTTTCAACAGCCAAATGGACCAAGCAGAAGAAAGGATATCAGAGGTCGAAGATGAACTCAATGAAATCAAACGAGAAGGCAAGATTAGAGAAAAAAGGGTAAAAAGGAATGAACGAAGTCTCCAAGAAATATGGGACTATGTGAAAAGACCTAATCTA
>CAUYLG010040672.1:0-38541 GCA_963573385.1 Cacajao melanocephalus
GGACGACTCCGCGCCTCCACCAGCCCTGCGCGGCGTGGGCCACCAGAGCTGCAGCCCAGCCAGCGGCGCCCCTCCCCGCCCCGCCCCGCCCCGCCCCGCCCCTGCGCGCCGCCGCCTCCCGCCCCGTCCCCACGCGCCGGCCGCCATTTTAGGGAACGTTCCCAATGCTCCGCAGTGGCCGCGCCGGCGCCTAGGTTGCGAGGTCCTTTGTTCCATCGAACGGGTCACACTTTCTTCCCAGCCCAGCACACAGCCAGCAGGGCCGGGAGCGCAGAAGGAGAAGGGTTCGGGAAACAAACCGGCTCCCTGATTTCTGGCAGGGCAGGGCAGAACCGAGCCAGACTGCTCCATTTCCCGCCCCAACCCCTCCTCCACCCCAACCGCCATTTCTAACCGTCTCCGGCGCGCGCGTTCACGTGCACGAGCGCCAGGCGCGCGCCGAGGGGTGGGGCCGCGGCGGAGGGAGCGGGCGCGGCGCTGCTGCTTTGTCCCGCGGGGTGGGCCCCGCCGCGGGGGTCGGCCCGGCCCCAGTCCCCGAGCCCGCCCCGGCCCACCGGGCCGGAAGTCGCTCCGCGCTGGCTCGGCGCCCTTCGTCCCCTAAGTGTCCTTTGTCCTTCCGGCCACGGGACGAGCCCTTGGTGCCCAGGCGGTCCCACTCCGCCCCAGCAGCCATTTAGTCCCCAGTGCCTGCCTCGCGCAAACGGGGCTCCTACGCCCACCCCACTTCCTCCCTGTTACAGTTTCATTACTAAGTGGCTTTAAAATAGCACCGCGCAGTTCGCCTGAAGGAGACTGGGGACAAAATGGAGGGAGCAGCTCGCGAATGTACATGCGTCAGGACGTTGGTGTCCGCGGGGAGGGTGCGAGGGGGGACGAGGTCTTCCGGCGTTCCAGAAAAAAATGCCTCTGCAGCGTGCATTTTTGATGTGAAGTCGTGTTCCACGTTTCACTCCTACCTACGACTGCGACATAACGTGAAACAAAATACTGCATATTGGCGAGCCCAGTCGAGAATGCATGCATGCAAGGTCGAGCCCATTTTTCAGCAATCAAAATAATGCAGCTCTTTCTAGTATTTAATTTTTCCCCTTCAACCTTATACCTCCTTTATGTACTTTTACATAAATATGTATTTCATATTTATGTGTATTTCAAAGGGCACTCCTAGGAGACTGGACTTACAGAGTATGTCATTGTGCAAAGTCATGCTGCTTTGAAATATGCTACTCGCTGGCACACAGCACTCCATGTTAACGATGTTAAATTCATATTAGTACCGTGCGTTGGGCGTTTTTTTATCCGTAATGACCTTAATTTCATGCCCATTTAATACCTTTCTACGATGCCAGTAAAATACACAGTGTATGATGTGTATTTATGTGTCAGAGTTAATGTTTTTAAAGTGAGGTTTTTTTGTTTGTTTTTTGAAATTGGAGTTAGAAACTACATACTGCTCTACTGTTTGCTAGGGAAAAGAAAAAAGTCACCCTACTGGTGATATCCTGCCATGTCTGGATTCTTAGCTGAAATTCTAATGCTAACTATGCTTTGAACTCCAGGTCTGAAAGGTAGTGTTTAAGGTAGTAATATTCCATGAAGGAATGAGGAATTCTTTTGAAGTCATTGCTGATTATGTTGTAAAAGGAAGGAAAATTGGCAAAGTACCAGGTAAAACACCACTGAGTCATCCTATTTTACGTTTTATTGTGACTCTGAAAAATTGCCAGAGTAGATGCTGTAGGGGTCCATTTTATTTGTCTTTGAGAAGTATTTTCATATGGATCATTATTTTATTTTATTTTATTTTTTCAGACAGAGTCTCACTTTGCCGCCCAGACTGGACTGCAGTGGTGTGATCTCGGCTCCCTGCAACCTCTGCCTCCCGGGTTCCAGTGATTCACCTGCTTCAGCCTCTGAGTAGCTGGGATTACGGGCAAGTGCCACCACACCCTGGTAATTTTTTGTATTTTTGGTAGAGACGGGGTTTCTCTATGTTGGCCAGGCTGGCCTCAAACTCCTGACCTCAGGTGTCAAACTCCTGACCTCAGGTGATCCTCCCAATTTGGGTTTCCAAAATCTTGGGATTACAGGCCTGAGTCACCGCTCCTGGCCTATTTAAAAATTTTTATTTTCACAAAATTGCATAATACCTCCATTTTTAATTGTTTAACAATTATAGAATGGAAAGTAAAAATGACTTCTTTCTCTCCTTTTTAAAGAATATGTTACTAACAGTTTGATGTCTCTCTTTCCAAACTCTTCTTTTTCCTTCTTCTTAAAAAAATATTATTTGTAGAGACATTGGGGGTGAGGGAGACGGGTCTCACTGTGTTGCCCAGGCTGGTCTCAAACTCCTGGACTGAAGTGATCCTCCTGTCTCACCCTCCCAAAGTGGTGAGATTACAGACATGAACTTTGGAGCCTGGCTTTTTATTTTTCTTTCTTTCTTTTCTTTTCTTTCTTTCTTTTTTTTTTTTTTTTTTTTTTTTGTTTGAGGCAGAGTTTCACTCTTGTTGCCCAGGCTGGAGTGCAATGGCGTGATCGGCTCACTGCCACCTCTGCCTCCCAGGTTCAAGAGATTTTCCTGCCTCAGCCTCCCAAGTAGCTTGGATTACAGGCAGTCACCACCATGCCTGGCTAATTTTCTATTTTTGGTAGAGTTGGGCTTTCTCCCTGTTGGCCAGGCTGGTCTCAAACTCCCAACCTCAGGTGATCCCCTCACCTTGGCCTCCCAGAGTGCTGGGATTACAGGTGTGAGCCACCATGCCCGTCTGGCTTTTGCTTTTCTTTTTTTTTTTTAAAGAAAAAAAGTTATCTAACTACGAGCTTTTTATGGCTTTTTCTTAATTAAGTATTATCACATGAATACATATATTTTGTCTTCATTAAAACAACATGGAAATATAATGGGTAGAAAATGAAAGGCTCTATGTCACACTTGCCTCCACGCCTATGTATACATGTACCTGCATGTGATACATAGCTAAAACGACACTGCACTACATCATTTGCATTCAGTAATTTACTTTTTGCCTTATGTCTGGGAATTTTTTGATGTATGTACCGCAGATTTACTCATTTGTTTTAATGACTGCTTAGTAATCCTTTCACTATTTTCTTTGATTGACATTTCTGAAAGTTTCCATTTTTTTGTTAATCCCCCAAAAGTGCTTCAATAAGCGTCTTTATGCATGCATATATATCTGCACATGTTCAAGTATTTCTGTAGGGTAGATATCTGGAAGTGGCATAACTAATTTAAAGGGGTATACAGAATTTCAAATGTAATACATACTGCTAATTTGTTCTCCAAAAAATACTGTCAATCTACAGTCCCCCATCAACTGTGTGTGAGAGTTACCTTTTTCGTCATCTTTTCAACACTGCATATGTTCACATTTTTTAATTTGGGGGAGAGTGGGCATGATGGCTCACGCCTGTCATCCTCTTACAATTTGAGAGGCCAAGGCAAGAGGATCTCTTGAGGCCAGGAGCTTGAGACCAGCCTAGGCAAAAAAGTGAAACACCCAATCTCTGTCAAAAAAAGAAAAATTAGCAGGGCTCAGTGGCACGTGCTTGTAATCCCAGTTTTTGGGGGTGGTCTGGGGATGGCTGAGGCAGGAGGGAGAATCACTTGAGCCCAGAGCTTGAGGATGCAGTGAGCTATGACTGTGCCACTGCACTCCAGCTTGGGCAACAGAGCAAGACCCTGTCTCTAAGCTGAATCTGATGAGGTAAAATGGTATCTTACGCTCTAAACTTTTCCTGATTGCCAGTATGCTTGAACATTCTTCCAAATGTTTATTACCATTCTTTCTCTGAGAATTAACTTTGCGTAGCTTTTCTGTGTTTACAAATTTGGGGACAGCACTTTGGGAGGGCAAGGTGGGCAGATCATCTGAGGTCAGGAGTTTGAGACCAGAGACCCTGTCTCTACTGATAATACAAAAATTAGCCAGGTGTGGTGGTGTGTGCCTGTGGTCCCAGCTACTCAGGAGGCTGAGGCAGGAGAATTGCTTGAACCCCAGAGGTGGAGGTTGCAGTGAGCTGAGATGGTGCCGTTACACTCCAGCCTGGGTAACAGAGTGGGACTCTGTCTCTAAATAAATAAATAAAATTGGTTGTGTATGTGATTTTCTTATTAAAGCAGCTCTTTACAATTATAGCTTTTAGTCCTTATACGTGTAATGAATATTTTCTGCATGTTTACTTATTTTTTGTTTTTGTTTATGGGGTCTTTTATTTCTCAAACATTTTAACTCTTTTTTTTCCTGGTAGGGTCAAATATGTCAATGTTTCCTTTTGTGGTGTTTGACCTTGTGAGTTGCTTAAGTAGGCGTTCTTGACTCGTTTGAAAACATGCTTTCGAGAGCAGAGTACGAGTCTAAGGCGGAGGGAGTCATGGCAGAACAGGCATTTAGAAAGTTTCTCCCACTCTTTCACCGAGTATTGGTTGAAAGGAGTGGTGCTGAAACTGTAACCAAAGGAGGCATTATGCTTCCAGAAAAATCTCAAGGAAAAGTGTTGCAAGCAACAGTAATGGCTGTTGGATCGGGTTCTAAAGGAAAGGATGGAGAGATTCAGCCAGTTAGCGTCAGAGTCGGAGATAAAGTTCTCCCAGAATATGGAGGCACCAAAGTAGTTCTAGATGACAAGGATTATTTCCTATTTAGAGATGGTGACATTCTTGGAAAGTACATAGACTGAAATAAGTCACTACTGAAATGGCATCAACGTGAAGCTGCCCATTCCACTGAAGTTCTGAAATCTTTCATCATGTAAATAATTTCCATATCTCTCTTTTATAATAAACTAATGTTAACTGATGACAAAAAAAAGAAAACATGCTTTCATGATTTTGAAAATAATAATCCTATAGTCCCTTTCTCATTCATAATTTTGAATATTTTTCTTCAAAAAAGACCAACTTTTGGTTTTACTAAGTGTATTTTTTAATTTAATTTTATATTTTATATTTTAAAAAGTTTACCCGATATATTCTGCTGTATTTTTTTTTTTTAGCTTTTTGAATTGACTACTTCATTCACTTATTCTTCATCTTTTTTGGTCTGTAATGAATATAGTTATGACTATAAAATTCCCTCTGAGAATCATTGTATCATTTGTTATATCATAGAGGTCATGCTCCCATTATTTCCTAAATTTTGTAGAATTTCAGCTTTTATTTCACAAGTGAGTATATTTGGGTGTGCTTTTGTTCATTTCTAATTTTTGTTTTATTTTGTCTTACACTGTAACCTGTTCATTTCTACTTTTGGGAGTTTATTGATTGTATATGAGGTGTGTGTGGTCTTACCCAAGAGATATTATTTCTGATGCCTGTAATCCCAGCACTTTGGGAGGCTGAGGCTGGTGGATCACTTGAGGTCAGGAGTTTGAAACCAGCCTGGCCAACATGGTGAAACTCTGTCTCTACTAAAAACACACAAAAAAAGTCAGTTGAACGTGGTGGCACGTGACTGTAATCCCAGCTACCCCGGAGGCTGAGGCATGAGAATCCTTTGAACCCGTGAGGCAGAGGTTGCAGTGAGCCAAGATCACTCTACTGCACTCTAGCCTGGGCCGGGGGCCTCTGTATATATATATATATATATAAAAAAGATATTTTGTTCATGTTACATGGGGATTTGGAAAGAATGTGCATTCTCTATAATAGCATTAAACCAAGCTTGTTGTAATATGTTGTATATTATATATAGATACGTAAAATATAATCACATTCAATCAAGCTTATTATCATTCAGTCATCTTTGTGTTGTAATGGTTTTTCATTTTAAGCAATGGACTCTGACTTTAGTTATCACGAACAAGAAAATAACTTCCCCTATTGGGAGGATGTGGAGAAACTTACTGAATTGAAGGGAAAGTTGAAGAGCCAGGTCTAGAAAAGGACAGCATCCTGGACAGGTCTAGGGCTCTAGATCACAAGAACAAAATGAGTAGCTCTTCAGGATTCCCTGCTGGCACTCATGGCAGTGCCCTCTCAGCCTGACGTGTGCTGTTGTGCTTTGCGTTTTTACCGTGTTGTCTTGTGCGACTGACTCCCTGTGTGTCTGGCGGAGGATACAAGTTATGATTCTAGGCGGGGCGCGGTGGCTCACGCCTGTAATCCCAGCACTTTGGGAGGCCGAGGTGGGTGGATCACCTGAGGTCGGGAGTTCAAGACAAGCATGGCCAACTTGGCAAAACTCTGTCTCTACTAAAAATACAAAAATTAGCCGGCCATGGTGGCATGCGCCCGTAATCTCAGCTACTCCAAGGGCTGAGACTGGAGAATGACTTGAACCTGAGAGATGGAGGTTGCAGTGAGCCGAGATCGCACCACTGCACTCCAGCCAGGGCGACAGAGCAAGACTGTCTCAAAAAAAACTTATGATTCCAGAAGCCTGGAGTGAGGTGGTCATGTAGCTTAGCGGTGGGGCAGAGTCAGAAAAACTCTTCTCTTAAAGGGGTGCCTTCCCTCCCGCTGGCTGAAAGTCTCCTGGCAGTGTCTGGAATCCCATCCTAGAGAGCCGTGGTTATCTGCAGGTTACAGGATGGGCGGAAGGGAAATAGGGATGCCACTTTAGGGGTTTGGGGTGGGGGCCCTGCTGGCAAAACTTACTTTTTGAGGTTCCTCTGGCTTGTGTGGGGTTGTTTTTAATCAGGTATGTTGGGTTTAGAAATCAGTGTGATTCTAAGCGTCTTATACTCAGAACATGTTAATTGTTTTGGTTTGTTGCTGCTGCATTATCCTGGCTTCCCAGCAGTTATCAGCTTATTTATACATATGCATTTATATACATAAATAATAATGATATACTTATATCAATTTATATAACATAATAAATATATGTATACATATATGTACTTTCTTTTTGAGACAGGTCTTGCTCTGTTGCTCAGGCTGGAGTGCAGTGGTGCGATCTCGGCTCACTGCAATCTCTTCCTCCGGGGCTCAGGTGATCCTCCCACCTTAGCCTCCTGAATAGCTAGGACTACAGGCACACGTCACCATGCCCAGTCTAGAGAAGGGTTTTGCCATGTTGCCCAGGCTGGTCTTAAACTGCTGAGCTCAAGTGATCCACATGCCTTGCCTTCCCAAAGTGCTAGGTTACAGGCATCAGCCACAGTGCCAGGCCTTTTATATTCCTGTTGTCATTTCAGTAGGTTTTGGAGGAAAGAGTGATAAAAGTTTGTGTTCAGTCATCTTCTATAACCAGAAATCTGCCTAAGTAGTATTTGTCTGTGTGTGTACTTGCACGAGTGTGTACCTGTGTGTAAGTCTAATAGTACTACAGGGCTTATAAAGAAAACCAGCTGGCCAGTCGTGGTGTCTCACGACTGTAATCCTGGCACTTTGGGAGGCCAAGGCAGGTGGATCACTTGAGACCAGGAGTTCGAGACCAACTTGGCCAACATGGTGAAACCCCGTCTCTTACTAAAAATACCAAAATTAGCTGGGCATGGTGGCAGGCACCTGTAATCCCAGCTACTCAGGAGGCTGAGACAGGAGAATCACTTGAACCTGGAAGATGGAGGTTGCAGTGAGCCAAGATTGTGCCACTGCACTCCGGCCTGGATGACAGAGCAAGACTCTGTCTCAAAAAAAAAAAAAAAAAGCCAGCCGTTTTCTGTCTGCATGCATTTCTCTCCTCTGGAGTTCTGCACCATGCAGGTAACAACTTCAATCTCTTTCGGCCCTTTCTTCTGCCAGTTTACCTTCATATTTCTAAATAAATGTTCATTCTGCGATTTCTTTATTTTTTTCATTTGAGGTGTTATCTATTGATAATGAATATGTAGCTCCCTTTTCTGCCCCCTTCTCTACCCTCATCCTCTCTGTGGTTACGTCACATTTAAATAAGTTAAATCAGCATTCAGTGTGTGCATTGTCGTGATGGTGTAAATGTTGCTCATAGCTGAGCCGTGCACAGTACTATGATTTCATTTCTTACAAAACTTTTTATTATTCCTGGAGATAATAACTGTTTTGTTGATTTGTTTAATTTTGTTGAAGCCAACTCTTACTGGCTCCTGAGAGCCGATTGTGGGCATCCCTTGCCAACTCTGCGTTCCAAAGTTGGTCGTTTGAAATCAGCTATGGTGGAAGTATTTATGCCACAGAAATCAATCAGTGCTACAAATCAGGGCCTCTTGTTTTTTGGGCTTTTTGTTGTTATTTTTCAGGGAGATGGTTTACCAATACACAGTGAATGTACCTATCCATTTTTCCTTGGAAATTCTCTCACAGAGTTATAAAACTCTCCACCATATGGTCAAATGTATTGTGATCCACCTGTCAGTATTTTTTCTTGGAAACATCTCCCCTGGAGTTTCTCTCCTACCCAGTCTATGATGGCTGCTTTCTTCTCTCTCTCTCTCTTTCTGTCTCTCTTTCTCTCTGTCTCTCTTGACAAAGTTTCCCTCTTGTTGCCCAGGCTGGAGTGCAATGGTGCGACCTAGGCTCACTGCAACCTCCACCTCCCAGGTTCAAGCGATTCTCTTGCCTCAGTCTCCCTAGTAGCTGGGATTACAGGCGGGTGACATGACGCCCAGTGAATTTTTGTATTAATAGAGATGGGGTTTCACCATGTTAGTGAAGACTGGTTTCGAACTCCTGACCTCACATGATCCGCCCGCCTTGGCCTCCCAAAGGGCTGGGATTACAGGTGTGAGCCACCGCTCCCAGCTGATGGCTGCTTTCTGAGACTGATTCCCACTTGTTGTCCTGGAGGTTCTTGTAACCTCATGCTGAATCACTTGCCTCTGCATTCCACTTCTTTCTCTTTCTTGGTTTACACCTTCATTTTGGAGAAGAGTCTCCTTCAGTAACTTCCTGCAAAAGGGTTGCAGAGAAAGTAAATATTTTAAGATCTCATATGCCCCAAAATATTTTTGCTCCTTTCAACTTTGGTACCTGGTTAAAACTGCATTTCTAGAATTATTCTCCACTAGAATGACTATCCCTCCTAGATATAAAGCAATCTCCTACATAACCATAATGCTGTTATCACAGCGAAGAAAACTAGCAATAATTCCAGAATACCATCTAGAATGTAGTACACATTCAGAGTTCCCCAATTGTTCAAAGAAATTTTCACAATCTTTTGTTGTTTTTAAACAAGGATCTAATACTGCCTGTGGTTGCTGTATCTCTAGGTATCCTTAGTCTGGGACAATCTCCCCATGTTATTTATTTATTTATTTATTTATTTATTTATTCTTTTTAGAGACAGGGTTTCACCATGTTGGTCAGGCTGCTCTCGAACTCCCGACCTCAGGTGATCCGCCTGCCTCAGCCTCCCAAAGTGCTGGGATTACAGGCGTGAGCCACCGCGCCTGGCCTTATTTATTTGTTTTTTGAGACAGATTCTTGCTCTGTTGCCAGGCTGGAATACAATAGTGTGATCTCAGCTCACTGCAACCTCCACCTCCCGGGTTCAAGCGATTCTCCTGCCTCAGCCTCCTGAGTAGTTGTAATTACAGCCGCCTGCCACCATGCCCAGCTAATTTTTGTATTTTTACTAGCAATGGGGTTTCGCCACGTTGGCCAGGCTGGTCTTGAACTCTTGACCTCAGGTGATCCCCCCGCCTCAACCTCCCAAAGTGCTAGGATTACAGGTGTGAACCACCTCGCCTTGTCATTATTTTTTATGATATTGATTTTTTAGAAAGTCTAAGGCAATTGTCCTGTAAAATGTCCCACATCTGGATTGTCTCTTGGTGTCGTTTAACTTGTCTATCTACTATCCCTTTCTTTCCTCTAAACTGGAAGTTAAATCTCCAGCTGCCTAATTCAGTATCAGAGCCACAAGCCTCATGTGCCTCTTGAGCCCTTGCAGTGTGGTGAATAGAGCTGAGGAACTGAGTTTAAATTTCATTTCATTTTAGTTAATTTGAATTTAAACTGAAAAGCTGACACTCAATTCAGTGATTGGAAAAATGTAAGTATATGTGGAACAACTTGAAGCTACGTTTTCAATTGAAATTTTATGAACGCTAAATACAGATCAAGTATTTCCAATGAAAATTTAGC
Organism: Cacajao melanocephalus; assembly: GCA_963573385.1. Classification (NCBI taxonomy): domain Eukaryota; kingdom Metazoa; phylum Chordata; class Mammalia; order Primates; family Pitheciidae; genus Cacajao; species Cacajao melanocephalus. The sequence goes on from CAUYLG010040672.1 coordinate 10,040, forward strand.
ATCTGAATTGAAATGTGCTTAAAGCATAAAAATGTATGCTGAAAATACATGACTCAGTACAAAAAAAAAATATAAAATATTAATTTTAAAATACAATTTACATGTTGAAATACTAATGTTTTGGATATACTGGGTTAAAGTATGTTTTTAAGTTAATTTCACCTATGGGCTTTTGTTGTTTCATTTTTACTTTCCAAAGGCAGTTACCAGAAAATTTTAAATTACATAAGTGGCTCACATATATTTGTATTGACATGTGCGGGTCTAGCAGCCTGATTCAATTTAGGTTAAACATTTTGGGCAAAAACACTTCTAGATGATGTATTTAAAAATGCATCACGTTGAAAGGCACATATGTCAGATTGTGCTACCATTAGCGATGCTAGCTTTGATCACTGGGTTAAGATAGAGACTGCCAGGACTCACCATTGTGAAGATACACGTCTCCCTTGCAATAAAAAAATCCATGCAAATATCCTGTTACCAAAAATCTGTTCCCCTAATGGTTTTAGCATTTTTTGAAGATTCTTGCCTGAATCAGCGATTATACTGGGGGTTACCAAATGCTGTCAGGCATGGTGGCTCACGCCTGTAATCCTAGCACTTTGGGAGGCCGAGGCAGGTGGATCACTTGAGGTCAGGAGTTTGAGACCAGCCTGACTAACATGGCGAAACCCCATCTCTCCTAAGAATATAAAAATTAGCCAGGCGTGGTGATGCATGCCTGTAATCCCAGTTACTAAGAAGGCTGAGGAAGGAGAATTGCTTAGGCCCAGGAGGTGGAGGTTGTGAGCCGAGATTACACCACTGCACTCCAGTCTGCACGACAGAGCGAGACTCCATCTCAAAAAATCAAACAAACAAAAAAATGGTGACATTATTCTGTCAGTCCACTCACTAGTTAGCATTCGTCTGTAAAGAACTCCCTCCTCCCTTTCCATATACATATATCTTTATATGAAACATTTATTATTTAATGTGTTTTAATTAATTACATTTATTCTTTTTGATACCCAAAGCCTTTCCTTGAACATTCTGTGGCCATTTCTTCAAAGAACTCTTGTTTGTTTCAGTGGGGATTAAGTTGCTTCTTAAAACCACTTGAGATAATTTTTTTCTTTTATTGTACTATGAGATAATTTTTTTTTAAGTATAAGAAAAACATTAAGCCCAGGCACAGTGGCTCACACCTGTAATCCCAGCACCATGGGAGGCCGACACGGGCGGATCACTTGAAGTCAGCCTGGCCAACAAGGTGAAATCTCGTCTCCACTAAAAATACAAAAATTAGCCGGTTCTGGTGGTGCATGCCTGTAATCCCAGCTACTTGGGAGGCTAAGGCAGGAGAATTGCTTAAACCTGAGAGGTGGAGGCAGCAGTAAGCCAAGATCATATCACTGCACTCCAGGCTGGGCAACAGAGCGAGACTCCATCTCAAAGACAAACAAAAACAAAAGAAAAAACCATTGATACAATTTTATTAAAGATAGTCACTAATGCTTTGTATATACATGTCAGTTCTGTCTACATTGCTGATCCTAGAATCAAAGCATTACACCTTATTTTCCAGCTATTATTTTTTTCAATGCATATTAAAGCTATATCTTGGCTGGCCTTAGGTTTCATATCTGCAAAACTGAGGTTATAATACCTCTCTGAAAATGAGGACAAGAAATAGAATATGCAGAGTTCTGGGCTCATTCTTGTTGCTGTCGGCTGCTCTATCTCCCTGGAGGCCCAGGCTGAGGAAGCCTCTGCTCCCTCATCATCATCAACATCTCCCCAATTCCCAGGTTTTTTTTTTTTTAATTTTAGTTGTCTCTGACAGAGAGACCCTGTCTAAGGAAAAAAAAAAAGTGGTATGTTCCGTGGCTGTGTGAGGGTTGCTAGTCAATTTTTTCTGACATATTTCCATATGAATTTGAGATTAGTTGTCTCAAAGTGCATAGGAATTACTCATATTTCTAATACATTTATTAAACACTGATGAAAGGATACTTACTAACTTTTTTTTTTTGACAGAGTCTCACTCTGTCGCCCAGACTGGAGTGCAGTGGCCTGATCTTGGCTCACTGCAACCTCCACCTCCCGGGCTCTCAAGCTATCCTCCCACCTCAGCCTCCCAAGTAGCTGGATACAGGTGCACAGCACCACACCCAGCTAATATTTGTACTTTTAGTAGAGACGGGGTTTCACCATGTTGGCCAGGCTGGTCTCAAACTCCTCACTTCGGGTAATCTGCCTGCCTTGGCCTCCCAAAGTGCTGGGATTACAGGCATGAGCCACCATTCCTGGACCCTGAATTGGTTTTATTTATTTTTATTTTTTGAGACACAATCGTGCTCTGTCACTTAGGCTGGAGTGCAGTAGTGCGATTTCGGCTCACTGCAATCTCTGCCTCCCAGGTTCAAGAGGTTATCCTACTGTTATTGGAAAGGGGTATCAATCCAGATCCCAAGAGAGGGTTCTTGGATGTTGTGCAAGAAGTAATTCAGGGTGAGTCCACAGAGTAAAGTGAAAACAAGTTTATCAGGAAAGTAAAGGAATAAAAGAATGGCTACTCCATAGACAGAGCAGCCCTGACGGCTACTGGTTGTCTTTTTTTTTTTTTTTTTTTTTTTTGAGACAGAGTCTTGCTCTGTCACCAGGCTGGAGGGCAGTGGCACGATCTCGGCTCACTGCAACCTCTGCCTCCTGGGTTCAAGCGATTCTGCTGCTGCAGCCTTCAGAGTAGCTGGGACTACAGGCGTGCACCACCATGACCAGCTAATTTTTGTACTTTTAGTAGAGACAGGTTTTACCATGTTGGCCAGGATGGTCTCGACCTCTTGACCTCATGAACCACCAGCCTCAGCCTCCCAAAATGCTGGGATTATATGTGTGAGGCACCGCACCCAGCAAGACTGTCCATTTTTATGGTTATTTCTTGATTATATGCTAAACAAGGGGTGGATTGTTTATGCCTCCCCTTTTTAAGCCATGTAAAGTAACTTCCTGTTGCTGCCATGGCATTCATAAGCTGTCATGGTGCTGGTGGAAGTGTAGCCGTGAGGACAACCAGAGGTCACTCTTGGTTTTGGTGGGATTTGGCTGACTTCTGCACCCTGTTTTATCAGCAAGGTCTTTATGACCTGTATCTCGTGCCGACCTCTTATCTCATACTGTGGCTTAGAATGCCTAACTGGCTGGGAATGCAGCCCAGTACACCTCAGTTTTGTTTTACCTAGCCCCTACTCAAGATGGAATTGCTTTGGTTCAAATGCCTCTGACATTTCCCCCCACCCTTTTATAAGAGAATTCTTAGTCCTAAGCTTGCAGAGGGATGCAGATCCATCTTCTGCAACTTCTTCAGGCTGATTGGGGTGATGATATTCTTACGTAACTACTGGGCCTTTTGCATTCAGGGTAGAGAGGAGCTTAGTCAGAAAGCATTACTATGGTAAGGACTATTCTTGACTCTTGAGTTCTGACAACGGGTGATATCTGGAAGATTATTAAGTGTTCGGTTTAAGAAAACATTGAGTAAGCTTATCCTCATTCCTACACAAAGAGTGCAACAACAATATATTCCACAAGAGTAAAGCAAAATAAGTAAAATTATTCCAAGTAAACTAAATTAGAAGGCTTCCCATCAACTGGGCAACTGTTGGAACTAAGCTGATATAGGGTTGTTAGCAATTCCAGTGCATGCCCAGAATTAGAATACTGATTCATTTTTTATATTACCCATCTCCCCCCACCCCCTTTTTTTTTGAGCTGCAGCCAGAGATCACTAGTTCATTCACAGGAATAAGCAGGGTTAGCTTAAATTGCAGAAACAAACTTAAAAAACAACTGATGAGACTAGAATCTAGTAACAGGTGTATTATAGTTCTTGAAACATAATTTTTCTCTCTCCAGTTTCCCATTTTTACTAAATACAAATCATGGTAAGACTGATTTGCTTTATTATACTTGGCCTGGTTATTTGTATAAAATGCAGCAAGAATAACTATTTTTCACATAAGGTCTTTTTAAATTGGTTTTGATGAAACTCTGTTCCATAGAAGAAATCTTAGATAAGACTTGGTTGGTTACCTCTGTGGCATACAATGATTTTATGTAACAATTATAATTCTTAATAACATACTAAGTCATATCAGAATTATAGGAGTTTCCTATTACTTTGGAACACATACCAGTAACACATTTATACAAACACGGCCCAAAGAAAAGCAAACACCATTTCATATTTGACAATTGTTTCTTGTATGATTTTTGTACCAAATAAGCCAACTTTCACCTTTATATTAGTGTGCTATTAATGTTAAACCCAATTCTTTTAGTGGTGCAGTCCTGGCTCACTGCAACCTCTGCCTCCAAGGTTCAAGTGTTTATCCTGCCTCAGCCTCCCAAGTAGCTGGGATTACAGGTGTGTACCACCATGCCTGGCTAATTTTTTTGTTTTTTCAGACGGAGTCTTGTTCTGTTGCCTAGGCTGGAGTGTAGCGAGATGGTCTTGGCTCACTGCAACCTCTGCCTCCTGGGCTCAAGCAATTCTCCTGCCTCAACATCCTGAGTAACTGGAATTACAGGCACGTGCCACAATGGCTGGCTAATTCTTTGTGTTTTTAGTAGAGACAGGGTTTCACCATGTTGGCCAGGCTGGTCTTGAACTCCTGACCTCAGGCGATCTGCCCACCTTAGCTTCCTAAAGTGCTGGGATTACAGGCATGAGCCATTGTATCCAGCCAAACCCAATTCTTTTTTTTTGTCAGAAAGAAGTGGTACAAAACCAAACCCAATTCTTAATAAAACCTTATAGACATATTTTTCCAATGTTAATGTTTGACCATAAGGTAAGATTCTCATAAACTTTTTCTAACCCTTTAGAATTTTTGTTAAAGAGTAGATCATAAGCAGATTTTTGCTTTAAGAAAAACCTGTTGTATTTTTTTCCAATGTTTAATTTATGGAAAAGCTGAATAATACCGCTTTAACTTTAGCCAATATGTTCATACACAGCAAAGTAGGTACATTGAATAATTTCCAAAAGTCAAAGATGCAGTTTATGATTTTAAAGCATTTAGCAAATAATATCTGGCCTGCATAATTTAGACCAAATATTTAAACTTTTTTTTTTTTGAGACAGAGTTTCACTCTTGTTGCCCAGGCTGGAGTGCAATGGTACGATCTTGGCTCACTGAGACGTCCGCCTCCCGGTTCAAGTGATTCTCCTGCCTCAGCCTCCTGAGGGTTCAAGTGATTCTCCTGCCTCAGCCTCCTGCATAGCTGGGATGACAGGTGCGTGCCACCATGCCTGGCTCAAAGTTAGCCTTTGGGTCAGGTGTTTCCACACTATGGTCCCTTCCGTGGTGGCCAGAAAGATATTACTGGAAAGGTGTCCCGACCCAGACCCCAAGAGAGGGTTCTTGGATCTTGCACAAGAAGTAAATCAGGGCGTGTCCATAAAGTAAAGTGAAAGGAAGTTTATCAGGAAAGTAAAGGAATAAAAGAATAGCTACTCCATAGACAGAGCAGCCCCAAGGGCTACTGGTTGCTCATTTTTATGGTTATTTCTTGATGATGTACTAAACAAGGGTGGATTATTCATGCCTCCCCTTTTTAGACCATATAGGGTAACTTCCTGATGTTGCCATGGCATTTGTAAACTGTCTTGGCGCTTGTCCGGGAGGCGGAGGTGGCAGTGAGCCGAGATCGCGCCATTGCACTCAAGACTAGGCAACAGAGAGAGGCTCTGTCCCAAAAAAAAAATGTAGAGACACAGTCTCGTCATGCTGCTCAGGCTGGTTGCAGACTCCTGGGCTCAAGTGATCCTCTCATGTTGGCCTCCTGAGTCACTGGGGCCACAGGCCTGTACCCCATACCTGGCTTCACTGTTTCTGGACTCAAGCCTCTTCACCTCCACTCTGAATCTTTTTTTTTTTTTTTTTTGAGATGGAGTCTCACTCTGTCTCCCAGGCTAGAGTCCAGTGGTGTGATCTCAGCTCACTGCAACCTCCGCCTCCTGGGTTCAAGTGATTCTCCTGCCTCAGCCTCCCGAGTAGCTGGGATTACAGGTGTGTGCCACCACACCCAGCTAATTTTTGTATTTTTAGTAGAGATGGGGTTTCACCATGTTGGCCAGGCTGGTCTCGAACTTCTGACCTCAGGTGATCTGCCCACCTCAGCCTCCCAAAATGCTGAGATTACAGGCATGAGCCACTGCACCTGGTCATCTTTCTTTCTTTTTTTTTGAGACGGTCTCTCTCTTTCACCCAGTCTGGAGTGCAGTGGTGTAATCACAGCTCACTGCAGCCTCAAACCCCTGATCTCAAGGGATCCTCCCACCTCAGCCTCCCAATTAGCTGGGACTACGTACAACCAATTTTTATTTTGGCTTTTTAGAGACTGTGTTGCTATGGTGCAGGCTGGTCTCAAACCCCTGGTCTCAAGCTATCCTCCTGACTCAACCTCCTTGCCCACTTTCTTCTGTACCAGACGAAGAGCTGTTATCAAATTCCAGGCCAGTTTCTTCATCTGGAATCTCCCTCCCATCCCTTCCTACCTTCTCAGCCTCCCCCCATTTTCACAAACTTTCCTGTCTGCTGGCTCAGTCCCATCAGGCTGTAACCAAGTTCCAGTCTCTCCAGTCTGAAAAATAAAACACCCTCTTTCAACCTCACATTGTCTCCTCTGTACTCCCTTACCCCTTCTCCCCTCCAGAGTTAAATTTGTTCAATAAGTTGTCTGTTGCCTTCAGCGCTGTCTTGAGAACCTGACCTCTACTTACTCCTTAATCCAGTCAGCCTGGCCTCTGCCTTCACAGGCCACTGAAACTACCCCTGCAGAAGTTACTGGTGGTCTCTGTGATGATAAATCCACAGGCTACTGTTTATTATGTAAACATAGCAAAAACTTTGCTATGGGAGATTTCAAACATGTGTCTAGGGAGAAGGGACAGTGAGCACCCCCGTGCCCCATGCCGGCATCCGCAGTCACACTGGCGGCCAGTTTTGTTGCCACCATCTCCACCTGCCCCCTCTCCTTCACTCTGGCTAATTTTAATGAAAACACCAGATAGCATATCATTTATCCCCAAACATTTCAGTATATGTTTCAAAAACATAAGAATTCTCCAAGGCCCATTTTCAAGTCTTTCTTTTGACCAACTCTATCTGACATTGTGATTGATTTCTTGAAACACTCATGTTCCTAAACTTTGATGACACCATCTTTTCTTACTCCTCTTGGTTGCTCTCCAGCCTCTAGTTGACTTTAAAAAATTGTTTTTGAGATGGAGTCTCGCTCTGTTGCCCAGGCTGGAGTGCAGTGGCTTGATCTCTGCTCACTGCAACCTCCGCCTCCTGGGTTTGAGCAGTTCTCCTGCCTCAGTCTACCAAGTAACTAGTACTACAGATGCCCACCACCACACCTGGCTAATTTTTGTATTTTTAGTAGAGTGACAGTGTTTCATCATGTTGGCCAGGCTGGTCTTGAACTCCTGACCTCAAGTGTTCTGTTCGCCTTGGCCTCTCAAATGGCTGGAATTACAGGCAACAGCCACCACGTCCAGCCCTTAATCGAACTTTTCTTTGTCAGCCTTTTCTCCTTGGGGCTTTGCCAGGGCCCTGACCTCCCTTCCCACACTGCCCAGCAAGGTCAGCCCTTCCCAAGGCTGCAGCCACCATCCACGGGCCGTGGCTTCCTGCGTACGCCTGTGGCCTCATCGCCTTTTCTGAATTCCAGACGCTGCTGCCTAGCTCCCCACCCGGCAGCTCTCCAGGCATCTCTCACAGGCACTTGACCTTTACATCTTTCAAACTCCTCATCCATCCTCTTTCCCACCAAACCTCCTTGCTGTGTTCCTCCTAGTCTGCCTTCACTTCCATTCGTCAAAACTCATGAGATTTGAATGCAGTTTACACCATTGCATAGGTTTAAATTTGGGATAAAATTAATTTATTTTTTATTTTGGAAAATTTCAAAAATGCCCACCAAAAGAGGAAATAACATACTGAGTGCGCAAACATTCTTCATTCAGCCTTACACACACAACATTTGGCTCACCTTATTTCATCTGTTTCCCTCTCCCTCCACTCTTTTTTTCACTAGATTTTTGTTGTTGTTCTGAGATGGATTTTTGCACTGCCATCCGGGCTGGAGTGCAGTGGCATGATCTTGGCTCACTGCATCCTCCGCCTCCCGGGTTCAAGTGATTCTCCTGCCTCAGCCTTCTGAGTAGCTGCTATTACAGGCACCTGCCACCACGCCAAGCTATTTTTTTGTATATTTAGTAGAGACAGGGTTTCACCATGTTGACCAGGCTGGTCTTGAACTTCTGACCTCATGATTTGCCCACCTCAGCCTCCCAAAGTGCTGGGATTACAGGCATGAGCCACCATGCCTGGCCTGCTAAAGTATTTTAAAGCAAATCATATAACTGTATTACCATAAATACTTTAGTAGCTATCTCTGAGACATATGGGCATTAAAAACAATAACTTAAGGCTGGGCACAGTGGCTCCCACATGAAATGCCAAATCCCAGCACTTTGGGAGGCTGAGCGGGATGATTGCCTGAAGCCAGGAGTTTGAGACTAGCCTGGCCAACATAGAGAGATCCTGTCTCTACAAAAAAATAATTTAAAGAGAGAGAGAGAGAAATGACTTCATGGTATCATTATATCTAATAAAATTACCAATAATATCAGCTAAGCCCCGTTCATGTTGACACTTCCCTGCTCGTCTCTAACATGTCTTTTTATAGTTGTTTGATTCAAATTAGGACCCAGAAAAGCGCCACAAAGTACCTTTGGTTGCAGTCTTTTTTAAACCTATTTATTTCATTTTATTTTGAGATGGAGTCTTTGTCACCCAGGCTAGAGTGCAGTGGCACGATCTCGGCTGACTGCAACCTCCATCTCCCAGGTTCAGGTGATCCCCCTGCCTCAGCCTTCTGAGTAGCTGGGATTACAGGCACCTGCCATCAAGCCTGGCTAATTTTTGTATTTTTAGTAGAGACAGGGCTTCACCATGTTGGCTAGGCTGGTCTCCAACTCCTGACCTCAAGTGATCCGCCCGCCTTGGCCTCCCAAAGTGCCGCGACTACAGGCGTGAGCCACCGCGCCCAGCCTTTTAAGCCTATTTTAATCATTCCCCTTACCTACCATTCCCTATGTCATTTATTTTTGAGATTGAGTCTTGCTCTGTCACCCAGGCTAGAGTGGGGTGGTGTGATCTCAGCTCACTGCAACCTCCACCTCCAGGTTGAAGCGATTCTCGTGCCTCAGCCTTCGAGTAGCTAGGATTATAGGCGCATGCCACCACGCCCAGCTAATTTTTGTATTTTTAGTAGAATGGGGTTTCACCATGTTGGCCAGGCTGGTCTTGAACTCCTGACCTCAGGTGATTTGCCCGCCTCAGCCTCCCAAAGTGCTGAGATTACAGGTGTAAGCCACTGCGCTTGGCCCATGTCATTTGTCTTTGAAGAAACCAGGTCTTGCCTATAGAATTTCCCTATGTTGGATTCAGCCGACTGATTTCTGTTGTGTCGCTGTGTTTTCCTCTACCGTCCATATTTCCTATAAACTGGTAGGCAGTGCTAGAAGCTTAATTGGATTCAGATCTGCTTTTGTTGGCGAGCATACGTCATAGAGGTGCCATGACTTCCTGTTCCTCACTCTCAAAAACTGCTCTGTGGGCTGAGATGGAGAGAGCCTGATCCCTTTTAGTTTCTCAGCAACCTTTCGCCTGATGTTTTAGTAGCTGCTGCTGATTGTTGCCTAAATACATTATTTCATTAGTTGCTACCATTACTTCTAGATTTACTAACTTTTAAAATTTTTATTTAAAAAGAACTTTCCTGGCCAGGTGCGTTGGCTCACGCCTGTAATCCCAACACTTTGGGAGGCCGAGGCAGGCGGATCACCTGAGGTCAGGAGTTTGAGACCAGCCTGGCCAACATGGTGAAACTCCGACTCTACTAAAAATACAGAAAGTAGCAGGGCATGGTGGCACATGCCTGTAACCCAGATACTTGGGAGGCTGAGGCAGGAGAATCACTTGAACCCCAGAGGCGGAGGTTGCGATGAACTGAGAGTGTGCCACTGCACTCCAGCCTGGGTAACAAGAGTGAAACTCCATATCAAAAAATAAAAATAAAAAAAGGCCAGATGCGGTGCTTCATGCCTGTAATCCCAGCACTTTGGGAGGCTGAGGTGGGCAGATCATGAGGTCAGGAGTTCAAGACTAGCCTGGCAAACATGGTGAAACCCCATCTCTATTAAAGATACAAAAAATTAGCTGGGTGTGGTGGCACGAACCTGTAATCCCAGCTACTTGGGAGGCTGAGGCAGGAGAATCGCTTGAACCCAGGAGGCAGAGGTTGTAGTTAGTTTGGATCACACCACTGCACTCCAGCCTGGGCAACAGAGTAAGACTCTGTCTCAAAAAAAAAAGAACTTTCCTCCATCAACTCTTTGGTTACTTTGAAATACAGATTCCTGGGCATGATGGCTCATGCCTGTACTGCCAGTGCATTGGGAGGCTGAGGTGGCAGAATCACTTGAAGGCAGGAGTTTGAGACCAGCCTGGGCAACATAATGAGACCCCATTTGTCTAAGAAGAGGAAAGAAAGAAAGAAAGAGAGAAAGAAACAGAAAGAAAGCAGGTGAGCAAGAGAGAGAGAAGAAAGAAAGAAAGAGAGAGAAAGATACAGACTGTATGGGAAGATACGAGATCAATGCTTGGCTCACTCCTTTCATTTGCCAATTTTCAGCACAATGTGTTGGTCCCCCAGCAACCTCCAAAGACAAACAATGAGGGATTTTTCATGAGGATGGAGAGGGCTTGATATAATGATATATCCTATTTCATATAAATTTCATATAATTTTTATATACACTTTATATACTTTTTATAATTTTGTTGTTTTCAATCCATTGTAGTCATTGTTCTTTTTGATGCTCAAATTGTTCCATTTTTTTACTTCATCCAATTGGTTCCTGTATCTTTGATAAGATTCAACAGGTCTTTGATAGTTTCCTTCCTTCCTTTTTTTTCCATTTTATTTGTTTATTTAAATTTTTAAAAACTTCCCCCCACCCCCCGTGGCTTCTTACGGACCCAAGCTATCTTACTTTCAGACGGAAAGGGCATCCCTGGAACATCTTGTGCATTTTCTGCCATGGACCTGGGCTCAACCATTTCTCCTAGTGGATATAGTACTTGGAACCCAAGAACCAGGGCCTAGGAGAGAGCTCACTGCCACTGACAGCCATTGCGTCTAGGCTCTTTCAGTGGTCAGAGGTAGAAAAAAAGCTTCAAAAATTATGAATTCATATTAATATTCAAATTAGGACATTTACAATCTGGGCATTAAGAACAGTCATTGCTAGTAGATATCATTGCTTGTTTTTTTTTTCTTGTTATCGAGTCTTACTCTATCACCAGGCTGGAGTGCAGTGGCATGATCTTGGCTCACTGCAACCTCTACCTCCCAGGTTCAAGCAGTTCTCCTGCCTCAGTCTCCCAAGTAGCTGGGATCACAGGCACATGCCACCACACTGGCTAATTTTTCATGTTTTTGATAGAGATGGGGTTTCATCATGTTGCCCAGGCTGGTCTCCAACTCCTGACCTCAAGTGATTCGCCTCCCGAAGTGCTGGGATTACAAGTGTGAGCCACCTCACCAGGCCTAACTTTTATGTATCTTTTCTCATTTAACTCTCACAACAACCTTGTGAGGTCAGTATTATTATCCTTATCACCCATATTTAATGGAAGAGAGAACAGAGGCTTAGGGAGGTTCATTAATTTGCCCTCGGTCACACGAGAGTAGCTGAACTCAGAGACTACCTCGGTTCCGTCAGAGGCCAGGGCCTCTGCTTACCCCTGCATTAGCGGTGGGAGAGGAGGTGGAGGAGGTGTTCCGGATGCAGTGATGGGCCTCTGGGGTCTGAGACTGGCAGGGGCAAGAAGCAGCCTGGAGTTTCGGGACCCTATGGGGGTACTTAACAGACCCAGAATGAAATGTGTTCCCGAAGCTCTGGGGAGTGTCCCTGAATTTTGGGGAGTGTCCCTGAATGAGAAAGGCTGGATTTTGGCTCTGGAGATGAGGCTTGGGATCCTTGGAGAGGACCAGGGCTTAACAAAACACCGTGGTATCCATCAAGTGGGGATTCTTTCACTGCAAATCGCCAAGCGAGATCCTGCCAGTTCCTCCCATTCTCTTTACTTTCGTCATCATCAAGCAGCAGTCCGCCTCGTCACCACCAAGGCGCTATCATCACAGCAGGAAGGATATGTGATTCCAGAGCGCCACTAATGAACTAACACATGAAATCTCAAAAAACAGCCATGTAACTGGGCATGGTGGCTCACATCTGTAATCCCAGTACTTTGAGAGGCTGAAGTGGGCAGATCACCTGAGGTCAGGAGTTCGAGACCAGCCTGACCAACCTGGAGAAACCCCGTCTCTACTAAAAATACAAAATTAGCTGGGCGTGGTGGCACATGCCAGTAATCTCAGCTACTCAGAGGGCTGAGGCAGGAGAATTGCTTGAACCCAGGAGTTGGATGTTGTAGTGAGCTGAGATTGTGCCATTGCACTCCAGCCTGGGCAACAAGAGCAAAACTCTATCTAAATATGTATATATATATATATATATATATGTAGCCATGTATATACACACATACACACATGGACACAGTATCACACATTCGGGCTGGCTGGAAAGGCATCAAAACAAAATAATCGCAATCAGAGCTAAAGGTTAGGATTTACTGCTGTATTATTTATTGCAGGCTTGTAGAAAAAACATTTTCTCAGCCTGTGAACAATTCATAGCTTTTTGTTTCCTCAGCAACACAAAGCATCTGAGGTCTGTGATTTAACAGGAAGAAGTTGTGTCACCTATTCTTCCCCTTTGAGAAAAGATAATAATTACAGGAGAGCTGCTTTCTCACCTGAGAGGCAGGGCCGCTGAGCTTCGCCTAAGCGCACATCAGTAAGATTCCGGGAACCACAGCCCTTTCCACACTACATGTAAGGAAAAACGGCTCTTAGATTAGCAGTGGCACCTGGCCTCACCCTCACTCTCAAACCTGGGCCCTTCGAAGGCCGTCTCTCATTCCTTGTTGGGCCTTGAAGGCTGGCCCATTGCTTGCTGTGTGGTTCTCAGTTCATCCATAGCCCAGTGATACCTTTCAGGGAGGCTCCAAATAGCTCCCACCTGTTTCTCTCCCTCCACCAGTGGGCTATCGTCTCATTAGAAGACCACCATGAAACTTTTCACCTTCCATTCTCCACACACTAAGTCTTCAGGTTTCTTTTTTTTAAAAAAAGACGGGGTTTCACCATGTTGGTCAGGCTGATCTTGAACTCCCGCCTCAGGTGATCTGCCCGCCTTGGCCTCCAAAGCGCTTGGATTACAGGCGTGAGCCACCACGCCCGGCCAGTCTTGAGGTTTTTGGGCCAAGTGCAGTGGCTCACGCCTGTAATCCCAGCACTTTGAGAGGCCAAAGTGGCAGATCACAGGTCAGGAGTTCGAGACCAGCCTGACCAACATGGTGACACCTCATCTCTACTAAAAATACTAAAATTAGCTGGGCGTGGTGGCACGCATCTGTAATCCCAGCTACTTGGGAGGCTGAGGCAGGAGAATTGCTTGAACCCGGGAGGTGAAGGTTGCAATGAGCCAAGATCATGCCACTGCACTCCAACCTGGGTGACAGTGAGACTCCATCTAAAAAAAAAAAGTCGAGATTTTGTTACCATGGTTTATGAGGTTTTGTTATAATAACTCATTAAATACATTGAAGCTTATCTTAAAAGAGGATAAAGCTACAGTCTTTTCAGTGTATACCCTGTATGTACATGCTACATGTTGGACCTGACTTTCCAAATACAGTTCGCCAGCACTGGCACTCACTTGTGTAGCTCATGATCAAAGGGCAATGAATAAGCTTGCTTAATCCCGAGGCTCAGGTGGCATTACTGAAGCATTGAGCATCCCCTTTCATCAGTGGCAGCGCCGCAGGAGCTGCGGGCAACAAATTGCGCACCCTAGTGGCCAATACGAGTATTTCTTATTACAATGTTAACTGTAAAGTGTAAAAACCAAGTTACAAAAACCCACCGCGTTTTTGTTCCTGGGGGAAGATTCCACAAATTTCTGCCATCTACTTTCTTTATGCTCTTTTAAAACTTTTTGTTGGAAAATAAAACATAAATACAGAAAATCATACAAAAATCAATGTATAGCATAATGAAGGCAAACACCCTTGTAACTACCGTCCAGGTCAAGGAATAGGATTTTGCCAGCCACTGAGAACACCCATGGGTGCCACCCTTATCATGTCCCAACCACCATCACTCCTAAGAAAACCACTAAGACAATCACTTGCTTGTCCTTCCCTCCTTCCTTCCTTCCCTCCTTCCCTGCTTCCTTCCTTCCTTTCTTCCTCCCTCCCTCTCTCCCTCTCTTTCTTTCAGACGAAGTTTCACTCTTGTTGCCCAGGCTGGAGTGATTATGGCTCACCGCAACCTCTGCTCCTGGGTTCAAACGATTCTCCTGCCTCAGCCTCCCAAATAGATGGGATTACAGATGCGTGCCACCACGCCCGGCTAATTTTTTATTTTTATTTTTATTTTTTAGTAGAGACGAGGTTTCTCCATGTTGATTAGGCTGGTCTCCAGCTCCCGATCTCGGGTGATCCACCCGCCTCAGCCTCCCAAAGTGCTGGGATTACAGGCGTGAGCTACCGCGCCCAGCCTGCTCGTGTTTTCTTACAGTGAACACCTGGAACTCTATGGTTATCTGGTTAAAAAATTCATGGCTGGGCGTGGTGGCTCATGCCTATAATCCCAACACTTTGGGAGGCTGAGGCAGGAGGATTTCAAAACCAGCTGGGCAACATAACAAGACCCCATCACTATTTTTGAAAATTAGTTATGATTTTAAGTCTCTGAAGCTACAAGTTTCCCCTCTATCTCTTTCTTATCCTTACAATTTATCTGTTGAAAAACCTGAATCCTTTGACCTGTGAACTTTCCCACGATCTGGATGTATTCTTGGTGCAGTTCAACATGTTCTGGACTTCTGTGATTTAGCAGCTGGGTCCCAAGGTATGATAAGACTTAGGTTCAGACTCTTTGGCAAGACTGGATCTTGAACCAGGAAACACGAAATATCAGTCGACTCTCTTGCTATGTGAATAGTCACTGACACTCAATGCCTAAATCCGTTCGTTCATTGGGAATTACAAAATCACAATATTCTCATTCTACCACTTTTTTTTTTCATTTATTAGTTGCAAAATTTTCTTCATTTTTTTCTACTTTTTTTTTGAGATGGCATCTTGCTCTGCTGCCCAGGCTGGAGTGCAGTGGCGTGATCTCAGCTCACTGCAATCTCTGCCTCCAGATTCAAGTGGTTCTCCTGCCTCAGCCTTCCGAGTAGCTGGGACTACAGGCACACGCCACCATGCCTGGCTAATTTTTGTATATATATATATATATATATTTTTAGTAGAGATAGGTTTTCACCATATTGGTCAGGCTGGTCTCGAACTCCTGACTTTGTGATCTGCCTGCCTTGGCCTCCTGAAGTGCTGGGATCACAGGTGTGAGCCACCATGCCTGGTCTGCAATACTTTCATAAAGAGATTCCTCCTCTCATCTACCATTAGGTTACTCAGTTGTACAATTCACGTAGGAAAGTCAGGAAAAGTGCTGTATTCTTTTCTCGTATAAGTGTTCTAAGATGAAGAATGGGTCCCCCAACCTCCTCTCTCCAAAACAGAATTGGTTCCCTAACATCCTCCAAATATAATTAATAACTTATGGATTTAAACATATTTGATCATTTTCAGTTCCTTGGAATTACTGAAGCATAAATTGTCTCATCTTCAGTAAGTGGATGACTTTTCCAATTGGCTCCTGAATCCTTTTTACATGACCCTAGTGGTCTTCCATAATTTTGTTGCTATCTGATATGACTAGGTGATCTGACAAAGGTCAAAATGTATATTTTCTGCCCCAAATCAGGAATCAGTCATTTTTCATGAAGCATTTGTTTCTTTTAGTGGGAAATGGTATTTCAAGACAATGATCTAGGCATGAAGGCACCGATTGCTACTGTGCTGGCCACTGCTTTGTTTCTGGGCCTTTTCAGTGAAGATTTTGCATATATACACACATGAATACAATAGAAAATATCTCATGCGTGTACACCGATACTTTACATTCAAATTCAGAACACAAGGAATTTTACTTAACTTCTACTATCTTGAGAATCCTGTATACGCTTTCTTCCAAATTGAAAATATTGATTCTCGAAACCAAAATATAGAATGGAATCAGAATACCTCATCCTTGCTCATTTGATTTATCCTCCAGTACTCGCAACAGCATCAGAGCTGCAATACTAATATTACCATCACTACTATCATTACTAAAAATGCTTTTTAAAAAAGCTTTTTTGTGTTTGCTTGCTCACACACCTTTTTTTTTGTTTTTGAGTTAGAGTCTTGCCCTGTCACCCAGGCTGGAGTGCAATGGCGCGATTTTGGCTCACTGCAACCTCCACCTCCAGGGTTCAAGCGATTCTCCTGCCTCAGCCTCCCTATTAGCTGGGACTACAGGCATGCGCCACCACACCCGGCTAATTTTTCTATTTTTAGTAGAGACGGGGTTTCACCACGTTGGCCAGGTTGATCTTGAACTCCTGACCTCAAGGTGATCCACCAGCCTCGGCCTCCCAAAGTGCTGGGATTACAGGCATGAGCCACCGTGCCAGGCCTTTAAATGTATTTTTAAATGTTTTTGTCTCATTTAAAAAAAACAGCAGTACTCAGCTGGGCACAGTGGCTCACACCTGTAATCCCAGCACTTCGGGAGGCTGACGTGTGGGCGGACTGCTTGAGCACAGGAATTTGAGACCAGCCTGGGTAACATTGTGGGATCGCATCTCAAACAAACAAAGAAAAGTTGCCGGGCATGGTGGCATGCACTTGTAGTCCCAACTACTCGGGAGGCTGAGGTGGGAAGATTGTGAAGCCTGGAAGGTCGAGGCTTCAGTGAACTGTGATTGCGCCGCTGCACTCCAGCCTTGGTGACAAAGTGAGCCCTTGTCTCGAGAAAATTAAAATAAAATAAAAAGTGAAAAAATGGCACTACTATACACTATCAGAGCACATGGTCATTACAAAGTATACTCACTCCCTTTTCACTCTCGCTGAGTCTTAATTCCACACATAACTACACGTTTAATGGCTACCACTAGTCTTGATTTTGATGCCTGAAGAGAGCAAAAGTTCTATTCAGGTCAGGTTCATTTTCTTTGTAAAAAGAGAAGGGAAAAACAAGACCAATTATGTCCGTGTTGAGACGGTTTACAAGTAGTAGATAACTATGGTGTTTTATAAGCCTACTTCATACATTTCTTGAGCTCTTTGCACATATTTGTTGGAGAATTTCACATTTATTTATTTTTTTTATGGTGAAAAGATATACATATCTTTAGAATTAGCCAGCTGGACTCAGTTCAGATGATCCCGATTTTGTTGGCGAAATCCCAAGCATGGTAATGAGCAGCCAGTGGAACATGTGCCTTTTGTCTCCGTCAGGCTGATCAGGGCATCGACCTCGACCACGCCAGTGCCACAGAGCTTCTTCACAGCCTGTCGGATCTGGTGCTTGTTGGCTCGATGGGGTTTCGCCATGTTGGCCAGGCTGGTCTTGAACTCCTGGCCTTAAGTGATCCACCAGCCTTGGCCTCCCAAAGTGCTGGGATTACAGACGTGAGCCTCTGCACCTGGTCTTCCTCACCTGTTAATCCTCATTCCTTTCTTTGGCCTGTTTCCAGCTGCAGGATACACTTACTCAAAATCAGCTGGCTGGGCACAGCGAAACAAGTGTGTTGTCTTCGTCTTCTTGAGGGCAGACTCGGCGGTCAGCGGAAACTTGATGGTGAGAGCGCAGCGATCAAGCTGTTTCTCCTGCGCGCTCTGCCGAGGGTGCTTGTGCTGCCTCTGGGGTCGCGGCGTCCTGGGCCCGGAAGGTGGGTGACTGCGGATTTGTTTTTTTGTGGCAGTGGAAGCCTTTTGACACGGCCTTCTGGGCCTCTAACGCCTTCACTTTGGCTTCGGCTTTAGGAGGGGCAGGAGCTGCCTTCTGCGCTTTCGGCGCCAGGTTGTGAAAAGTGGATTTCACATTTATGACCCCCCATCCAATCTTTGCGATTGCTGTTGATGGCGGGACGGAGGAGAAAGGTCTCCTTCTTCCCTGCTGGTACTCTAGACCAGTTTCTCAGCCTCAGCGCTTTTGACATGTGGAGCCGGATAATTCCCTGTGGTGGGGGTGCTGTCTGTGCCTTGCAGGGTGAGTAGCACGTCCGTGGACTCTACCCATGAGATGCCACTAGCACTGTCACCCTGATTGTGACAACCAAAAATGTCTCCAGACATTTCCAAATGTCCCCTGGGGACAGACTTGCCCCTGGTGGGGAACCCTGCCCCAGTTGCACACATTGTGGTTCAAAGCACTTGCCCCTGAGTAAAAGGGACAAGGTTCAAAGTCCAGACTAATACTGTCTCATCTTCAAGCAATGTTAAAATTCCTTGAAAGGAAATATGTAGCAGAGAGCTAACTTTGTAACAATTATCTTTTTTTTTTTTTGGAGACAGAGTCTTGCTCTGTTGCCCAGGCTGAAATGCAATGGCACGACCTCGGCTAACTGCAACCTCCGCCTCCCAGGTTCAAACAATTCTCCTGCCTCAGCCTCCTGAGTAGCTAGGATTATAGGCTTGCACCACACCTGGCTAATTTTTGTATTTTTAGTAGAGACAGAGTTTCATCATGTTGGCCAGGCTGGTCTCAAACTCCTGACCTCAACTGATCCGCCTGCCTTGGCCTCTCAAAGTGCTGGGATTACAGACGTGAGCCACTGCACTCTGCCAACAATTATCTTTATTATAATAATAGCTAACATAGTATAATGACTAATGTAGTATAACATATTCACACAATTCATGAACCCTTTTCACTGACGCTATTTATTGAACTCAGTGGGAATTCTTAAATCTTCCCATTCTAGAGATGAGAAAGCCAAAGCCCAAAGCAGTGAAGTGTCTTGCACAAGATCAGAATAACAGTAAGCAGCAGAGTGAACAACAGGTTCTTGATCAGGCTCTCATCTTCATTAACTGTGTCTTGGGTCATTGACTATCCTTAATGCATGAGAGTAGACACACACACATGCACGTTCATGCAGACAGCCTTTTCTTGCTGTTGCTAGTCTTTTGGATGGCTCTTACAATTTCCATGTAATTACATTTTATTTCAACAATAAACCAGGAATCCATTAAGGGAGGTTCACGATGTTATTGTATATCTTACCACCAGGTGTCGCCATAGTATACTCACACGTGTTTCTTCCATTGGTGAATTCCTAATTCACTAAATGCTCCAAAGATTGATCAGCTAATTTATTTAGTTTTTGGAGACAGGGTCTCGCTATGTTGCCCAGGCTGGAGTGCAGTGGCTATTCACAGGTGTGATCACAACGCACTACAGCCTTGAACTCCTGGGCTCAAGTGATCCTCCTGCCTCGGCCATCCTTGGAGCTGACTACAGGTACGCACCATTGTACCCAGCCAGCTGATTTTGAGTAAGTGTATCCCGCAGCTGGAAACAGGCCAAAGAAAAGAATGAGGATTAACAGGTGAAGAGGACCAGGTGCAGAGGCTCACGTCTGTAATCCCAGTACTTTGGGAGGCCAAGGCTGGTGGATCACTTAAGGCCAGGAGTTTGAGACCAGCCTGGCCAACATGGTGAAACCGCATCTCTGCAGTCTAACAGCACTGTCTAACCATTTGAATATGGGTACATTTTTGCTTCTCTATGGTAGGGGATATCACAAAAATTATAGTTATGGATGGACTTTTTTTTTGGAGACAGAGTCTCACTCTGTCACCCAGACTGGAGTGGAGTGGTGTGGTCTCAGCTCACTGTAGCCTCCGCCTCCTGGATTCAAGCGATTCTCCCACTTCAGCCTCCTGAATAGCTGGGACTACAGGTGTGTGCCACCACACCCAGCTAATTTTTGTGTTTATTTTTTAGTAGAGATGGGGTTTCACCATGTTGGCCAGGCTGGTCTTGAACTCCTGACCTCAAATGACCTACCTCCCAAAGTGCTGGGATTACAGACGTGAGCCACCACACCCAGCAGTGTTAGTGTATTTTATGTATGGCCTAAGACAATTCTTCTTATTCCAGTGTGGCCCAGGGAAGCCAAAAGGCTGGACGCCTGTGGAAGGCATCTTAGCATCAAAGACCAAAGGACTTTTCAGATAGGAAGGGCTGTGCCGCGGGCTCTGAGATGGAGTTTGATGTGCAGGATATTTATTAAGGGGTGCCCTTGCGATCAGCTGCTATGGAAGAGAGGAGGCAGAAACAGGAGAGGGCAGAGGGAGAAACTAAGCTGTGATGTAGGCCAATGACAGCCTTAGCCAAGCCTCAAAAAGCTCTGCAACAAATATGGCCCTTCAGAGTCCTCTTGAGTTGGGCTGGGATGGCTAGACCTTTACACTCCTGCACTTATGAGCAGCGGTTGTAGGCCACCCTAGACAGGATGTGAATATTTGAAAGTGAATATTGAGGGCCGGGTGCAGTGGCTCATGTAGCTCACGTCTGTAATCCCAGCACTTTGAGAGGCCAAGGTGGGAGGATGGCTTGAGGCTGGATGTTCGAGACCAGCCAGAGGAACATAGCAAGACACTGTCTTTACAAAAAAAAAAAAAAAAAAAAAAAAAAGCCTGGGATGGTGGCTCACACCTGTAATCCCAGCACTTTGGGAGGCCGAGGCGGGCAGATCATCTGAGGTCAGGAGTTCGAGACCAGCCTGACCAACACGGAGAAACCCCATCTCTACTAAAAATACAAAACTAGCCAAGCGTGGTGGGGCATGCCTGTAATCCCAGCTACTTGGGAGGCTGAGGCAGGAGAATTGTTTGAACCCAGGAGGCAGAGGTTGTGGTGAGCCAAGATCTTGCCATTGCACTCCAGCCTGGGCAACAAGAGCAAAACTCTGTCTCAAAAATAAATAAATAAAATGAAATAAAAATTAGCCAAGTGTGATGGTAAATAGGTGCCTGTAGTCCCAGCTACTTGGGAAACTGAGGCAGAAGAATCCCTTGAGCTGAGGAAGTTGAGGTTGCAGTGAGCTATGATGGCCTCACTGCACTCCAGTCTGGGCAACAGAGTGAGACCCTGTCTCAAAAAAAAAAAAGAAAGTGAATACTTTCTAAATCAAAATGGCATGCTTTGAGTATTACTGACATTTTTTTTTCCCTTGGGGAATTTTCACCTTGGGCTAACAGAAGCCAGAGTTCCATGGTTCTCAAGCAGCTGGGATGAGAAATCTTCCCTTGAAGGGCGATCTGGCGCTGGCATGGCAGTGTCTCCCACTGGATACAAGACATTGTCATCATCGGGGGAGGGAGCTATGTGGGCAGATTGGAGTGACAGCAACTGAGGGCGGTGGGTCCAGAGGGGAAAAGAAGGGGGACCACAGGGGAAGGGGCTGGCTGTGGAGGGGCGGGAGGCAGGCGAGGGCAGGGCGTGTGGGAGGGGGCTGCAGACGGGAGCAGCCATGTTCTTGTTCTGGCCTTCTCCTGGCTTGCTCATTCATGTGGAGGACGGAGCGTGAACTGAGTTGGGAAGAAGGAGGGAAGAGGGGAAATTGTCACAGTTTGTCTCCAAGGCTTTCATGTCCTCAGTGGCTCCAGCTGTTGCTACCCATCGATGAAATCTGACCTTGTAACTGACTAGCCACCAGAAAGACCTCCAGGTGGCTGCCTGGCTTCTCCCTGGCTCCCGGGTCCCATGTCTTGCTGCTGAACACCGTGAGTAAATGCTGTTGTGTTTTGCTGCATCTTCCCCACTCAAGTTGATCATATTGAATCGGTAATGTCTTGGAGCTTGTTCGGAGCTTAGAAGTAGCCACGGTTTCTACCATGTTGTTTTAGGCTGTACATACTCACAGATATCTTCTTGGGGTTCAAGGATAAATGTACACGCTGGAGAAGGTGAAAATGAACTGTAAGCATTTATTGCTGTTTTGAAGTGAAACTCATTTGTTTTAAAATTTGTTGTAAAGGGCCAGGGGCGGTGGCTCACGCCTGTAATCCCAGCACTTCAGGAGGCCGAGTGGGCAGATCACAAGGTCAGGACTTTGAGATCACCCTGGCTAGCACGGTGAAACGCCTTCTCTACTAAAAATACAAAAAATTAGCCAGGCGGGGTGGTAGGCGCCTGTAATCCCAGCTACTTGGGAGGACGAGGCAGGAGAATTGGTTGAACCCTGGAGGTGGAGGTTGCAGTGAGCTGAGATCGCCCCATTGCACTCCAGCCTGGACAGCAAAGGGAGTCTCCATCTTAAAAAAACAACAACAGCAACAAAAACCATATTTTCAAATATTGTATAATAGTCTATCAGTGTATAAACTATTATTTACCTGTTCTCTTCACAAGATATTTAGTCCACTTAGTAACATTCTTGGTGTAGCTGGGAGTGAAAATCTCTTTATGCATTTTGCGTTGGGATTTTATGCTTCAATGAAACACTCTGGAGCACAGAGCCTGTTCTCCAGCTAAGGTTATGAGCATGGGAGAGAGGAGAAGAAGGGGAGAGTCTAAAGGACCTTGGCCTGCAGCAGTCTGCCCTTGACCTTGTGTGTTGGCTTCTGTCTATCTCCAGCATCTGACCAAGGGCCAGCTGGGTTTGAGAGGTTGGGGAAGGCTTTGCTAAGTGGGGAGAATATTTTGAATTTTGCTCAATCTTTTAAGATTTAAAATGTTTGTAGTGGCCAAATTTCTGCACCAGAGGCAAATCTCGTGTCCTTCCCTCGGTTATGGCTCTGTGAATAGCACACAGTGCAAAAAGAACAGCGACAGAAAGCCAGATGCCATAACCTGGTTCTCTGCTAGGTCTGTGACTCAAAGGAAATAACAGTGGACCACGAGAGTCAGGAAACCTGGCTTCTAGTCTCAGCTCTGTCCCCAGCTAGTTGTGTGATGGGAGATGAGTCACTTTACTTCCCTGGGCCTTTCTGCTTTTTCCTTCTAAAAAAGATGCAGGGCCGGCATGGTGGCGCACACCTGCAATCCCAGCACTTTGGGAGGCCGAAGCGGGCGGATCACCTGAAGTTGGGAGTTCGAGACCAGCCTGACCAATATGGTGAAACCCCATCTCTATATAAAATAAATAAATAAATAAAAATAAAATAAAAAAGATGCACTTCAGGCCCGGCGCAGTGGCTCACGCCTGCAATCCCTGCGGATCACCTGAGGTCAGGAGTTCAAGACCAACCTGGCCAACATGTCAAAACCCTGTCTCTAGTAAAAATACCAAAAAAAAAAAAAGAAAAAAAAAGAACTTAGCTGGGTGTGGTGGCCCGTGCTTGTAATTCCAGATACTCGGGAGGTGGAGGCAGGAGAATCGCTCGAATCCAGAAGGCAGAGGTTGTAGTGAGCAGAGATCACACCACTGCCCTCCACCCTGGGTGACAAGAGCAAAACTCTGTCTCAAAAAAAAAAAATGTACTTCAAATGCACGGAAATGGCTTAATCATCATCCTTGTTCATGGCACAATACTTTAGTCATTGACCCACGCAAAACTTTACATTCATTCATTAGTTCATTTATGATTTAACATCTATGAATACATCACTCAACACAGAAGCCAGGTCCCTATTTGCTTACTACTGCCTAGCAGTCCTTCCCATCTTCTGTCCCTGCTCCCTGTCACCCTGGGAGAAATGGCTGTTCCAAGTCGTACTCGTCATTCCCTTGCTTCCCTTGTTAAATCGTTTTGTCACATGTGCACGTATTCCTAGAAGGTACTTTTTTTGTTCTGGTTGTTTCTAATTTTATAAAAAGGGCATCTTGTGTGAACACTCTTTATTATTATATTAATAATAATAATATTATTATTTTGAGACTGAGTCTTGCTCTGTCACCCAGGTTTGAGTGCAGTGGTGTAATCTCGGCTCACCGCCACCTCTGCCTCCTAGGTTCAAGTAATTCTCGTGCCTCAGCCTCCTGAGTAGCTGAGACTAGAGGCGCACACCACCACACCCAGCTGATTTTTATATTTTTAGTAGAGACCGGGTTTTGCCATGTTGGTCAGGCTGGTCTTGAACTCCTGACCTCAGGTGATCCGCTGGCCTCAGCCTCCCCAAGTACTAGGATTACAGGTGCCAGCCACCGTGCCTGGCCCTGTGGGGATAATCTTTTAGTGCTTTTTTTTTTTTTTGTACTCAAAATTAGAGATTGACTTATATCTGCAGAAGATTCAAGATGGTCACTAATTACCCAGTTGAGCCCTGCCTGAATTTCTGACCCACAAATTAGAAAATATAATAAACTGACTATTTTAAGCAATTGCATTTTAAACTAGCTAAATTTTGGGGTGGTTTGTTACACAGCAGTAAATAACTGGAAAATATGACTGCATGAGGTCGGTATATACTGTTCCATTCTGTGACTACAGCATGAGTCCTTTATCCATTCTCCTGCCAATGAGCTTTTTTTGGGTTGTTTCCATGGTTTTGCTATTATAAATATGGTTTTATATTAAAACATTATATTAATTAGTACAATTAAAATTATATTTTATTATAAATATGTTTTGGGTGTACAAATGCGAGCGTTCCCTTGGGTACATACCTAAAAGTGAAATGTCAGATTGCAGGATATGGAACTGCTTAGCTGGCCAGGTGCAGTGGCTCACACCTGTAATCCCAGCACTTTGGAGGGCCGAGGCAGGAGGATCACTTGAGGTCAGGAGTTTGAGACCAGCCTGGCCAGCAAGGTGAAACCGCGTCTCTACTAAAAATACAAAAATTAGCTGAGTGTGGTGTCGGGCGCCTGTAATCCCAACTACTTGGAAGGCTGAGGCAAGAGAATCGCTTGAACCCAGGAGGCGGAGGTGGCAGTGAACCGAGATGGTGCCGCTGCACTCCAGCCTGGGCAACATCACAAGACTCTGTTTAAAAAAACAAAAAAACCCCAACTGCTTAGCTTTACAAGATTATCTTAAAGTGTTTCCCAAAGTGATGGCCGGGCGCGGTGGCTCACACCTGTAATCCCAGCACTTTGGGAAGCCGAGGCGGGCAGATCATGAGGTCAAGAGATCGAGACCATCCTGGCCAACATGGTGAAACCCCGTCTCTTACTAAATATACCAAAAAAATTACCTGGGCGTGGTGGCACATGCCTGTCATCCCAGCTACTTGGGAAGCTGAGGCAGGAGAATCGCTGGAACCCGGGAGGCGGAGGTTGCAGTGAGCCTAGATCGCTCCTTTGTACTCCTGCCTGGGCAACAGCGTGAGACTGTCTCTAAAATAAAATAAAATAAAATAAAATAAAATAAAATAAAATAAGAAATGTTTCCCAAAATGGTTCTCCGTGGCCCCTCTAGTGATGGATAACAGAGCCTGTGTACCCACATCCTCTCTAGCACTTAGCGTTGTCAGGTATAATTTTAGTCCTTTTGATGCAGTTACCATGTGATCACATTGTGGTCTTGATTTGCATTTCCCTGATTGCTAATGAGACTGAATATTTCACTGAATGTTTATCTTGGCTCACTGCAACCTCCGCCTCCTGGGTTCAAGCAATTCTCCTGCCTCAGCCTCCTGAGTAGCTGAGATCACAGGCATTCGCCACCACAGCTGGCTAATTTTGTTTCCAAAAAGGACTATCATCTTTGTTTCAAACTATAAACTAAGTTCCACTCAGCCAGGCACAGTGGCTCATCTGTAATCGCAGCACTTTGGGAGGCCAAGGCAGGCAGATCACCTAAGGTCAGGAGTTCGAGACCAGCCTGACCAACATGGTGAAACCTGTCTCTACTAAAAATACAAAAATTAGCCAGGTGTGGTGGCAGGTGCCTGTAATCCCAGCTACTCAGGAGGCTGAGGTAGGAGAATCACTTGAACCCAGGAGGCAGAGGTGGCAGTGAGCTAAGATCATGCCACTGCACTCAAGCCTGGGTGACAAAGTGAGACTCTGTCTTAAAAAAAAAAAAAAATCCCAGGCCTTAGTGACAGCTAGGATGAGCTTAAAGGGATCATGAGCTGGTTCAGTAATCTTTGGCAACATTTTAATGGTCACTCTGGTGGCCTCAGGTTGACAGAACATTTTTCAAGTGAATTTCCTATCTTTTATTCACTTATTTACTTTTATTTTTAATTTGGTAAAATACACATAACGAAAGTCACCGTCTTGGCTGGGCACAGTGGCTCACACCTATAATCCCAGCACTTTGGAAGCCCAAGGTGGGTGGATCACTTGAGGCCAGGAGTTGAAGACCAGCCGGGCCAGCATGGCAAAACCCTGTTTCTACTGAAAATACAAAAATTAGCTGGGTGGGGTGGCGCATGTCTGCAATCCCAGCTACTCCACAGGCTGAGGTACAAGAATCATTTGAACCCAGGAAGCAGAGGTTGCAGTGAGCTGAGATCATGCCACTGCATGCCAGCCTGGACGACAGAGTAACACTATCACAAAAAAAAAAAAAAAAAAAAAAATTACCATCTTACTTTTTTTTTTTTTTTTTTTGAGACAGAGTCTCATTCTATCACCCAGGATGGAGTACAGTGGCGTGACCTTGGCTCACTGCAACCTCTGCCTCCCGGGTTCAAGCGATTCTCCTGCCTCTGCCTCCTGAGTAGCTGGGACTATAGGTGCATGCCATCATGCCTAGCTAATTTTTGTATTTTCAGTAGACATGGGGTTTCCCCATGTTGGCCAGGCTGGTCTTGAACTCCTAACCTCAGGTGATCCACCTGCCTCAGCCTCCCAAAGTGCTGGGATTACAGGCATGAGCCACCATGCCTGGCCCATCGTAACCATTTTTAAGTGTTCAGTTCAGTAGTATTGAGTATATTCACACTGCTGTAGAAGCAAAGTCTCCAGGACTTTTTCGTCTCGCAAAACTGAAACCTTCCCATTAAATGATAACTCCCCGTGTTCTAAACCCTGGCAACCACCATTCTACTTTCTGTGTTTATGACTTTGACAATTTTAGATCCCTCACATAACTAGAGTTACACGATGTTCGTCCTTTAGTAACTGGCTTACTTCATTTAGCGTAATGTCCTGCAGTTTCGTCTGTGATGTGGCGTGCGTTGGGATTTCTTTCCTTTTACGGTTGAGTGAGATTCCATTATCCGTGTTTCCACTTTCTGTTGATCTTTTCATCCACTAAGGGACACTTGCATCACTTCTACCTTTTGGCTGTGGTGAGTCAGGCTGCTATGAACACGGGTGTAAGGCGAGCCTCTTTTTCACTAATAGCACAGAATTCACCTTGAAAGCTCTAAAGCCTTCCTGGTGAAGGCTGATTTTCCCTTCAGCACTTGCATACAGTGAATGGTGATGTTTTTAAACAATGATGAAGTGCCCTTGAGAACCATTCCTGAGGCAGATAAATGTAAGAAAAACAAGAAATTTTTTTTTTTTTTTTTTTTTTTTTTTTTTTAAGACAGAGGCTTGCTCTGTTGTCCAGGCTGAAGTGCAATGGCATAATCTCAGCTCACTGCAACCTCTGCATCCTGGGTTCAGGAGATTCTCCTGCCTCAGCCTCTGGAATAGCTGGGATTACAGGCATGCACCACCACACCTGGCTAATTTTTGTATTTTTAAAAAAGAGATGGGGTTTCACTATGTTGGCCAGGCTGGTCTTGGACTCCTGATCTCAGGTGATCCGCCTGCCTCAGCCTCCCAAAATGCTGGGATGACAGGCATGAGCCACCGTGCCCAGCCTATTTGTCTTTTTGATTATACTTTTTGAGTGCACGTGAACTGATATCTCACTGTGGTTTTAATGCGCATTTTCCTAAGAGCTAATAGACATTTTTCACTATTTTTTTTTTTAAGATGGAGTCTTGTCATGCTGCCCATGCTGATCTCAAATTCCCAGGCTCAAGCGATCCTCTCCACTCAGCTTCCTGAGTAGCTGGACGGCAGGTGCACCACTGTGCCCAATGGGCATCTTTTCATTCGCTTATTGGCCACTTGTATATTTCTTTGAAGAAATGTCTATTCAGATATTTGACTACTTTAAGATTCTGTTCTTTGTCTTTCTTTTTCTTTCTTTTAGATCTGGTGAACAGGAAGTAGTGTTAATTTTCTTTTTGAGTGGTAATAGTTCTTTATGTTTTGGATACAAGTCCTTTATCAACTATATGATGTGCCAATATTTTCTGCCAGTAGTGGGCTGGCCTTTTCACTTTCTTTCTTTTTTTTTTTTTTTTTTTTTAAATTTTTTATTTTTGAAAGAAAGAAAAAGAGAGGAAACAAAGTGAGAGTGGAGGAAAGAAAGTGAGAGTGAAAGAAAGAAAAAAAAGAATGTAAGAGAGAAAGAAAGAGGAAGAGAAAGAGGGAGAGAGAACGGGATTCTTGTTCTATTGCCCAGGCTAGAATGCAGTCTAAAAATGGGTATTAAAAACCT
>CAUYLG010040673.1:0-17114 GCA_963573385.1 Cacajao melanocephalus
GAAAATGCTACTGAAGAAATTATTCAAGAAGTCTTTGAACAGTGCGGTGATATTACAGCAATTCGGAAAAGCAAGAAGAATTTTTGTCACATTCGCTTTGCAGAGGAATTCATGGTTGATAAAGCCATTTACCTTTCTGGTACTTTGCATTACATAAGGAGTTTTCTAGGCATTTTGTTATGTTTTGTGATGTTAATACGAGTGTATTCCCTTTGGCCTTAATGCAAAATAAAGTCCTCATAGTCTGGGGCTGGAAAAGGAAGAATCCTGCCTTCTTGGCTGCCAGTTCTGTGCTAAGTCTGTGAAGGCACCTCAGTGCAAGAGCAATTTCCCACCATCCAGTCTTTAGGAATTCCATCGAGTTTCTAATTAATGTTCTCAAGTGCTTATTAGATGAAAAGCAATATTATGAGTACGAAGGACCATTATTATTGTTGGATGTAATCCTCTCAGGTGGTAAAGTACTCTCTCAGAATAATTTCAGGTTTTTGGAAATGGATTCACTTTCTAGACACCAGGGTACCAAAGCAAGGTCAGTTCCTCGCAGGAAAGTAGCTCAGGGGCCCTAGGAGAAGGCCCAGTATCATTGCCTCGTTGGTGGTTCATTAAGCCTTGTCCTTTGGTGCCAATTTTTATAGGTGATTTTTACAGATACTGAAATTAAGCCTAGTGCTGCCTTCCCCGTCTGTGGGTGCTGGGCCAAGTGAATGGAGTCTGTCCACAAGGCCTTTCCAAATCTAAGAATTAGGGGGTGGCTTTGGAAGGACATATTCTTAGACTGAACTAACTGCCCTTCCCTCATACTCCCTACCTCCATTTTTCAGTCTGTCCCTCTGCATTTCACCTCCCTATTCCTGAGGCAAAGCTAATGGGCAAAGGTGGGAAAACAATAGGGGGGAACCTATCTGAACATTCCTGCCAGGTTTTACTTAATTTCTGCAGTCTGCCTCTATTGCAACAAAATTCTGTGCAAACCCCAGAAGCCTTGAGGGTGTAGTACTGCAGAGACTTTCCTGAGATAGACAGTGATATGGAGAACTTTAAAACTCCTTATTTCAGTAAAACCTTACAAAGTAGAAAATAAAAACTAAAAGCATTTCAAAATGGAGAAGGAAGACAAAGCATAGAATGAAGGCATTTTATAACATGCAATCCGCTGTTGACGATGGGGGTTCTGGTGATTTTGTGGTGCTGGGTTTCATGGCCTAGAGCCTCCATTTTCTCATTTGCAAAATAAAGATAGTAACAATATGACCTTGCAGGATTGTAAGGAGGAATAAATCAAATAATGGATATTAAGTGTTTAGCAGGGCACCTGCAACATAGAAATCATTTAGGAAATGGTTGTTTTTAATACAGATATCCTGATCATGATAAAGAAGGATTGATTTTTCTATCTCCAGAACCCTTTCTTGGGGACCTGGGTTCTAATCACCACTGTACCAATTAAACTGCAATCTTCCCTCAGTACACTCAGAGGATTGGTTCCAGGACCCCCGCCCCCACCCCATGTTTATCCTGCAGAACCCTCATGTATATGAAAAGTCAGCCCTCTATATACGTGGGTTCACATCCCTCAAATACTGTATTTTTGGATGCATGTTTGGTTGGAAAAAATCCTCCTACAAGCGGACCTGCACAGATTAAGCCCATGTTGTTCATAGGTCAACTGTATTCTTTACCCCACTTGATTAAATGAGAAGGTTAGAGTAAATCAAAGGCTCTTCAACAACACGAATACAACACAATGTTCAGACCCAATCAGAAGCCTCATGAGACACTGACAAAGATGCACAGTCCCAAATTTATGCATATGAAAAGTACTCCTTGATAATACCTTGATCTTATGATTTTCTAGCCTGGGCACTGGTTCCACTCTTTTCAGCAAACCCCAGATTGCTGCTTGGTCTGCCCCGTTACTGTGGGAGGAGAAGACAGCTAGGCCTCTAGCCTCCCTACCTGGGTGCAGAGGAGCCTCCTAACTTTGCCTCCCTGCCCTTGAGAGGCTGCAGCATCAGTCCCAGGAAGATCTGCAAGGCCAATTAACTGGAAAGGCAGGAAGGAAGTCAGGCGGCCCCTCCTGTGTGTGGGCTCCAGCAAGCCCAAGCCCAGCTGGAAGGCCTGTCTAATTTTAGGACCACATTCACATTTGAAGGCCTAGCTAATTTTAGACTCAGCCTCATCGTGGTCTCTTTTAAGTCCTTAATGATGACATTTCTATGAAAGTTTGGGTGTTTCTGGAGCCAGAAATGTTTGAAAACTGATTTTCTGGACCTGAGCAGGGGAAGGGTACTTGGCCAGTTGGGATAGCTGGCCAGTTTAAACAGTCCTGCTTGCTCAGCTGTTAAGCAAGTCTCACTGTGGCCTGCTGACTTACTAAGTTTCCCTGGCCCATAACCAAGATACACTTTGCTTTCGCATTAATTCTGTGCATCTGTGATCGGATGTTTTTGTTTTTCATTGGTATTGCTATGTCTTCCCATTTTTAGATAACACTTGAAAATCTAGCAGTGAGAAGGGTTCCATGGCATCACAGAAATCAGATGTGAGGTCTATATCTTATTTGTAACTTTTCAAAGGTGTGAAGTGGCCTCCTGGGGAGAAGCCAGCCTCTACAGAGATATTCAGCTGAGTTTTATTCCAAAAATGCTAAATAATCCCTTGAAATCTACCATGAGATATTGAACATCAGCACAGTGCAGTCTAGCATGTTACAGTTGTATCTCATTTGCAAAGCCCCTACCCTGGAAAAGTGCTTATGTTGCTCTCTCCTCTGGCAGCTTCCAGCAGCCGTGTTCCTGCTGGGACCTGGATTTATGTTTTGAAAATCTGAGTACCCTAAACTGAAGAGCAACCTCAAAGTCAACTCTTCTTCATTTGAAGTTAGGCTGGCTGGCTGGTTTCAGTTCTGTTAGTGTTGATTTCTCAGATCAAGTTTCTGCTCATAGTCTTTATATAAGTTGGGTAGCTCACAGTGAATCCCCTAAAGATTTCCAGGCCCAATTTTTTCTTTGTCTAGCTCTAGGCTCTTGCACAGGCTCCTGTGGCCTTGAAAGATTACATGAACAATTTGTGTGGTACTGCATACCAGATGAGGTGCTGCAGGGCTGTGAGGAAGGCAGCGGTGAGGCCTCTTGATTGAAGGTAAAATATTCTTCTGCGTGCCTCAGAGGATAAGTGGAAATAAAACAGCATTGCAAAATTGCCTTGGTAATTGTGGCTTTTGCCGCTGCTGAGAGAGAATTGAGCAGCAGCATTTTCTGGGGGGATGTAGCAATAGCCCATGAGTGAGGTATTCCGGAGTTCACTTTGTAGATCTTTTTAAATATCATAGATACTCTGTATTTACTCATATTTCACCTATACAATAGAACTATAGTAAACTGAAAATATAATAAAATCAAGGCCATGAAAAGGTAGAGAATAAAAATGCTTCATGCCAAATTTGTTTCTGAGCTTCCTAGAAGCCAGGGAGAAGAAGGAATGACCATGATAAGCCCCTAGTTCTTAAGATCATCTTCTCTTGGGGATACTGGTTTGGAAGATGGGTAAGCATCCCTCTGAGACAACTCTCGAAGGTGTGTTGATCCTCAAACCTGTAATAGCCCTAACTTTGCAGAGCTTCAGGATTGCTGGGGAAAAGCATAGTTGTTTCCCATCTCCTAGGGGAAATGTATCCGTAGTGACGTCAAAGAAATAAGTGAGCGTTTGCCTAAGCGTGCCTTGGAGGTCTGGACCAAAACGTGTGGCCACTGCGACATTATGGAGTGACTAGATTTTCCATTGGTTTCAGGTTACAGGATGCGATTAGGGTCTAGCACCGACAAAAAGGATTCAGGCCGCCTTCATGTGGACTTTGCCCAGGCCAGAGATGACTTCTATGAGTGGGAATGCAAGCAGAGGATGCGTGCCCGGGAGGAGCGGCACCGACGCAAGCTGGAGGAGGACCGGCTCCGGCCCCCGTCCCCGCCCGCCATAATGCACTACTCCGAGCACGAAGCCACTCTGCTGGCCGAAAAGCTGAAAGGTATGGCCCACCTACGCTGGCTCTTTTTTCTCCACAGGGCTACCCAGACATGCACTGTGCGTTTTTCCTGCCTCTTCACCATTGACCCTTCAGCACAATGTCTGCTATGCCTTAAGAAGGCTTTAAGAGTCTGGTGTAAGCGCAGACTCTTTACAGAGCTGGGTGGGGTTAGCTGGGAGTCCCCTGGAAGCTGCGGACACCTGGGCTGCATCTTCCTGCCGGGGACAGAGCCCTGCCCCTTTCCAGCGTGCTCACCCGTGTTCTCCATGAAAGTGTATGTACAGTCACTCAACAGATCTCACTGAATGAGGGGACAGAAAGGCCCCCAGAGCAGGCTATTAACTTCTGACCCAATGTTTAATGAGCCGGGCAAGCATTTTGTGCCATTGGTGGGGCGGTCTTAGTGTTCTTCCAGCTCTGTAAAGAATGTGCATGTTTACCAGACTCTTAAAGCCTCCTTAAGGCAAAACAGCAGACATGGTGCTAGGGTCCACGGAGGATAGAAAAGAAACATGGAATGGATTCCTGTCTTCAGACATGCCGTTGAAGGGACACGTGGAGCTCTTACAGGATGATTAGCAAGAGAGTATGTTTTATTTCCTCTAATGTTGTCTGAGGCCCTCCATGGTGTTTTATGCTGAGGGAAATAAGGACATAGGAAGGCTTTAGTACCTGCCCCTGCGAACTACAGTGATGCCAGATTTTGAAGTTAGGATGACGTGTGAGTTCAGTTCTATTACTGACCAAAGTTGTGTGAGCTGAGCAACATATGGGCATTTTACAGGCAAATGATGGTCAGACCCTCCTCGGGTCATTGAGCACTGTCAGGATTTGATGAGAGAACATAAGTCAGAGTTGCTGGCCACATGTAGGTGTCTACAGATAAACAATTAACTGTAATACCATGCCAATGGTATGATTGTCAACCAAGGTATATGCAACATGCTTTGGGGACTCAGGGGCCAGTGCAAATAATGCTGATGGAAGGGTCAAGAAAGTCTTCATAGAGGAGGCATAATTTGAAATTTGCAGAATAAATAAGATTTCCCCCCCCCAGGAGAAAAAAAGGCGTAAGAGCATTCTAGTTAGAGGCTGAAGACTTGGGAATAAAAACCCACAGAAGCAGAGGAAATTCAGCATAGAAGCTGCCTTTCTAGAGCGAAGTAAAGCTGGAATGGCAATCTGGGCCAGATGGCAGACCCCTGAAGGCTATTGCTGGATTTGGGTTTTATTCCATAAGTAGTGGAGAAGCCATAACAGATTTCTGACAAGAGGAGGGATATGATTGATCCTTCAAGTGTTTTAGAACATAGCTGGTGTATTGCTGCCAGTGTATAAAGTGGATTGGATGTTTTCACTTAAAAAAAAATGTATGAAAAGCTGCCTAACACCTATTTTAGGAAGATAGGAAGTTGACATTCTATGCTAAAAAAAAAAAAAAAAAAAAGGTGGGGGCAGGGGCGCTGTGCTCCAATCTTCATCCCCGATCCAGGGCTTGAGAATCCTTAATCAACTGCAGTTGCCACTGAAATACCTCCACTGTAACCAAGGAATGCTTCCTGCTGACGCTCTTGTGGTGTGTTCTGCTGCTTTGAGAAGTCATGTCTTCCCGATGTAAATACATAGGCCATGGCTGTCCCTTTAACAAAAAGCGTATGCAATGCTGATACAGACATCAGCTCAGTTTTCCATCCAGCCTAGAAACCATAAGGAGTGGCCAAAATGAGACACAGCAAGGTTCTCAACAAGGAATATTCACTGGAACAATAATTTTTCTTTAATATCCAATATATTGTGTGGTATCAGATTATGATCAACAGAGACTAAACTGGATTCAGTTTGTCCACACCTAGAAGTGACAAAAACTAGCACCTTGATCTGTGACCTCATGGAGGAATTTCATTAAAGTGTATCATCTGGTTATGTTGTTTTTAAGAATCCAGTACAGAAGTGTCTCCACACACATGAAGTACATGGCATTTGCCTCTCCTTTTAGAGGATAACAGATTGGGATTTCAATTTGGTAAAGTAATTTGTAAGCCTTGCCATTTCAAAAATATATATTTATATAGATGAGTATAATTTGCAGAATTCAGAAGCTGTATCTTTGCCAAGTACTGTGTGATCCCTTGAGGAAAGAACAGATTGGAAATTTTAATAGATGGCTGTTACAGTAGAATGAACTAGCTGGGGATACATCTTAGGCAAGAATCAGGTAATATGAAGCTTGACAATTTCAACCCAAGCATAGAGTTTGGAATATAAACAGCATTTAATTGCTTAGGAAATTGGCTGCCTCAGAGAGGAAATCCACTCCATGCTCCTTATAATGTTGCAGAGCCAGACAGGAGGAGCTGAGGACACTGTTTCCCTGAAGATGATTTCATTGATGTGGGACATAAAATATAGTCAAGACCTAAGGTAAAGAAATCTGTGTCAGAAAGGAAATGGAAATGCAATCTGAAAATACCTAATTGGATTTGATTTTTTTCCTCCCCTGAGAAATCTTACTATCTTAGATTTATTACAGATACTTTCCCTCTATTTTATATCATACTTGTTTATTCTTACAATTTTTCTCTTTGAAAATCAGCTTTATTCAGCAAAATCTGTACAAATGAAGTCTTTCTTATGACCCAAAAGGCCTTCTCCGTGTCCTGTGCAGTGCTGGAACTATGCACATAGTAGGTGCTCAGTAAAATAATTCTTTTCTCTCTTCTTCTGCTATTTGGATCTATGAGCACGTTGAATTTCTGGCCAGTGGTTCTACTGGGCATGACCAGAAGTACATGGAAATGATGTGATGTGTGCTCAGCCATCCTTCCAATCCCTCAAGAAGTATTTGTTAATTAGCATTTTAGCACATGCCTGGCACTGTCCAAGCCACTGGTGGAAAGGACAACAGTGAACAAGCCCCTGCCTCAAAGAATTTAGGTGTCTTCAGTGACACAGGCAATAACAAATCACCTTGCATTTGCCACTTATAACAGTGCACTATTAAAATAAATACAATAATCCCCCTGTTAGATGCGGGAAGTGCAGAATGCTGCCACAGGGGAGATAGCCAGCCCAGATGGGCAGTGCCGGAGTGAGAGAGGGAGGATCTTCTGGACCAGGTTATCCCATTCAATGGCTACTTGACCATCTGAAACCAGAGGAAACACTGTGTTGTGTTTCTGTAGTGTCTGAGACATGGAGTTACCCAGTGCCTGTTAACATTAATACAAATTCTAAAAAAGGAAATGAGTAGGCACCTTGCTGGTTAAGTAGACATTGTTCTGAGACAATTCAACTTAATGAAGACCGACTGAGAAGTAACTGCTCACAAACCCAAAGTTTATAGCATGGCTTTGAGAAAGTGAGAAGGAGCTCAATAACACCATAATTACACTTTATTGGAAACAGTGGCATCAGGCAGATGAGATAATGAATTTCAGTGTGTCTAACACGGACCATCCACTCCTGTGGGAGTCCTGTGTTTGGACTGTGGAAGGAAGAGATTGATTAGACAGTGAGGAAGGATTATATTCTAATTCACTGGGATTTCTCTTGGCAAGAGCATTTAAAAGTTTTTGTGTACTTTTTACCCCCTTAGAAAGCTTCACATAATCTTTCATTTTGTGATGAAATGAAGAGCTTCTCTCTGAATCAGGTGAAGTCCTGACAAAACCTTGCAAGCAGTGCCTTTGAGATTCCCTGATGTGTCAACAAGAATACCGTCCTCCTGGGATCAGCATTCATAATTTCCCAAGAACTGGACTCTGATTTGCATATAGAATGGCCCATGTCAGTCTGTCAGAGGGAGGAAGGGACAGATGTGGTACCAGCATTTTGCTGAGACGGTTGTCAATATTTATGGTTCCGCAAAAGTAAAAATCAATAATGTTATGAGCCAAGTGGATGTCCCATTAGCTAAAAGCCAGGCTTCCTTTATAGGGTAAGGGAAATATGAAACATAGGAGCCTGTTTGCAAATGATTTCCTTACATGTTATTGACCTTCATAGAGGCAAGATAGGCTGTTTTATTAGAAACATTTTGCTTGATCCTGAAGCAGAAATGATCAGAGCATTTTCATATTGCCCTCTTAATCTTCTTATTTTTACAGCTACCAAATAGTTAAGAGATTGCATGTGTGTTTAGTAGCTAGAGGGGAACACTAACTGTTTGTTTAACCTTTTATTCTGTCTGTGATCTCGTCAGTTGATGCAGGGATAATTGAGCAGCCAGGAAAAGGAGACTTGTTTAGGGACACGTACAGATATTTGGGGATTGTGACAGCAGCAATGCTGTGACCATACTGAAATTCCAAATTTGCTTAGACAACTATGTGACTGTACACTGTGAGCAATTTCCAGCCATCTTTGGAGTCAGAAATCAGTGATAACTATAGACACACCTTTCCTTGTGTGTCTATGTGTGTACACATATGTGTGTCCCGCCATTTGTTTGGAAAGAAAAGTGTTTTAGAATGTCTTCCTTGTTTTCCCTCATTCTGTTCAGACATAAAATCTCTGTCTCCTTATTGTCGCTTTATAGATCCAGCTATAAATAAGGATACCACAGCTCACCTAAGCTTCATATTCAGTGCTTCTGGCTTGGCTCTTATCCCATCTATTGTTCTGAAATTCAGGGCTGCATTTCCCTGTGCACACAAAGCAGGAGGAAAAAAACACTTACCAATTTGGGTTCCTTTTCCCCATCATTATCTATACATCAGTTTAATTAAAATTCACCAGGTACCCGCCACTTTGTGCCATGTCCTGGACTTTCAAACAATACTGTGGCAGTGAAATCATGGCTGTTTACAAATATAAAATGAACATGCGCCACTGATGTTATTTAACTCACTTATTAATGAGGAGACCAATAAAATGTTAAAACCGTTTCAAAGGAGAATTTGCTTTATAAAGATTTACATTTTCTACTGAATAAACATTCATTTGCATTGTTACAGAGAGGAATTATTTGTATTGTTATCAGTTTGCCACAATTTATGTTCTACTCCTGCAGAGTTGTAAAATAGCCTAGTCAGAGATTAGCCAAAGAATTAAAGGTTCCCAACCCTGTAGAATTAGGTAATTCATGCCCAGCATTCCATAGCAAGGGTCTGTAGTCATCTCTATGCCTATTTCCAAGTCTTGAACACTGTTTTTTTTCCTGGATAGAAGTCACAGCTATTCTGTAATTGGTCACGGGCACAGGAACAGAGACTACTAAAGCTCTGAAGAATCACGTCTATTCCTTTTGAAAGTCTCTGCTATCTCAGCCGCTATTTTCCACTTCAGGTTTTCATTATCTCTTAACTTTGGTCAGCTCCTAACCAGTTTACCTGGCCTTCACTGAGTCCTTTCTTCAGTGCTTCTCAGACCTCCATGTGCATACAAATCACCTGGAATAAAATGCAGATTCCAATACTGGAGGTGTGAGAAAGGCCGAGTCTGCATTTTTAACAAGCTCCCAAAGGCCGCTCCTGCATCTGGTCTTTGAATACCAAAGAGTTCTCCCTTATGCAGTTTTGTAATGCCTGCTATGGGCCAAATATTCAAACGTGGAAGAGAAGGATCAGGAAGGAGGTTAACAAAGTCTGAAATACCCAGATATGAAATGAGATGAGCATGGATTCCAGTGGTGACATCTGATAGTATCATTATAATATTATTTACTCCTCACAAAGCTAAAGAGCAATTACCTTCCAATACTTAAAAATCCTTTCAAACACATTTTTGAGTTACTTGATAAACTGTTTAGTGTCTCACTACAGAGGACCTTGCTTCTGTGGGATTATCTGACCTCACTTTTAACGTTCATTGCCAGTAATAACGACTTCAGAAGCCTGAAGTATAACAGGATCATCCAGCTTAATTGTCATGAGCACATCTATCTCTGGTAGATGATGGCATATGTAAAAATACTCTTTGACGTGAAATTTAAATGTTTATTATCACCTATGATGTTTCCGGACTTTTAATCGTTGTAATTGTATCTTTCCAGTATTAATTGCTACAAATCTATTAGGAATACACTGGTCTCCCCTTATCCTTGGGGGATACATTCCAAGATCCCCAGTGGATGCCTGAAATCATGGATAGTACTGAACGCTATATATACTATGCACAAGCTTCTTTTTCCTTCTTCACAATTTCATAGATTAAAATATTGTTCTTACCCTAGATTTTAGCAACCTAAGCATACAATTTTTTTTCTTTCTTTATCGTGAAGAACTTTCACCTTTTCACTCAAAGGAAGCACTTTGTGGCTTTTCTTTGGCATTTCCAAACTGCCAGCATCACTACTCTTGCATTTTGGGGCCATTATTAAGCCAAATAAGGGTTACTTGAACTCAGACACATCTGTATCACTACAGTGGATTTGATAACCCAGGTGGCTACTAAGTGATTCACAGGGAGGTAGTATAGACAATGTGGATACCCTGAACAAAGGGATGATTCATATCCCGGTCAGGTCAGAGTGAGACAGCGTGACATTTCATCATGCTGTTCAGAACAACGTGCAATTTAAAATGTATGAATTGCTTATTTCTGCAATTTTCCATTATTTTCGGTCTGCAGTTGATCACAGTTAACTGAGACCTAGAGTAACTGAAACCCCAGAAAGTGAAACTGTGGATAAAGAGGAACTATTGTAGAGTGTAATAAAATATAAAATACAAAGGGAAAAACTCGGAGTAACCAGAAGATTGAAATATGCTTTGGAAATTTTATTCTCCAATTAGCCCCTCAAAACTGGAGACAGATCTGTAAACCGACAA
Organism: Cacajao melanocephalus; assembly: GCA_963573385.1. Taxonomy (NCBI): domain Eukaryota; kingdom Metazoa; phylum Chordata; class Mammalia; order Primates; family Pitheciidae; genus Cacajao; species Cacajao melanocephalus. The sequence continues at coordinate 10,798 of CAUYLG010040673.1, forward strand.
TTACTGTACAGAGCGACTAATGCTTTAATAGCAGGATATGCGGGAATTGTGGAAACATAGCAAAGAGACACCTAATTCATCCTAGAGTTGCAGAAGAGGTTTCTTTACAAAAGGTCACTTAAATCTTCCTGAATCTTGAGGGAAGAATAACAGCTGACCAGGGGGACCAGGAGTGTGAGAGACCCAAGGATAAGCACACAGCATGAGCAAATGCAGGGAGGCGTGCCATGGTGTTTAACAAAGAGGGCTATGGCAAAGGAAGCGGGGGATGGATGGAAGGGGGGAAAAAAGGCAAGACTGGTGAATGAACCTGTGCATTAACTCAGGTGCCTTAACATTGTATACCCTGATTAGAAATGGTGGGCAATTTTTAATGAGCAAATGATTTATATTCACTCCATAATATACCAGTTTTTCCCAATTCTTACTGTGGAAAAAGCACATCTGCACATTCTAGCTTCTAAAGTGCATCCACGTTCAGAGTTATGCCCGAGCATGTTCACAGAAAGTCTTTGGAATTTTTATAAGTGCGTCTTTGATGTGATTTTTATGAGCAGTGTTAATTTCTTTCCACATGAATAGCTTTAATAATGCTGCAATCTAAATCCTGTTTAAATTAGTTTATATTGTTTTCTGCTTTCTCAGTGATCTTTCCACCGAATACGAAATTGAATTTACAGTTGAGTATTGAAAATGACCGCTCCCAATATCCTGTAGCCATCCAGAGGGAGTTACTGGCTTAGTCTTAATTAATATAAATTAAAGTTACTTCTTACATGGCAACAAATATTGACTGGAGTTATCAAGCATGCCTTAACTAATTTTTTTTTAATTTAATTTGAATGTCAGTACATCAATCATATATCGCCCTGTCAGTTTCAGAAAGTTCAGAAATGAAGATGAAATTGGGAGTTTTCAAAACTATATTCCTCTTTTAGGCTAATGGAATTCTGCCTCCTGGTACTTGTTAACATGTTAGAAAATCCCTTGGATACTTACTTTTGAAATCGTGTATTTTCAGTGGCTTAATCCTAAAAATATTGTTTCCTTTTTCTGAAATGATAGTCTGCTGGTGAACTTACTGTCCTCTGGACCTAGGTATGAAGAGCAATAAAATGTGGCTTTCAGACCATTTGAGCAAACATACATTTTTAAAATTTAGGTGTGTTTTTCCTGACAGTAAAGTTAGTGTATTTATGAACTGAGCACCACCAGCAAGAGAAGGCAAAACTGTATATGAGAGAAAGAGACGAACAGCATTATGCTCTCTCCCTATAAAGCTCATGACAAAAGCATTAAGGATTTTTCTTTCTCTGTGTTACATAGACACGAAAGTCACAGCAAAGGGGAAAAAATGGTACAGGAAGTCAGTGTCTCTTTTTCTGTTGTTTTTATCTTTTAAGAGGAAAAAAAAAGATTTCTTCTCAGCATTAGGTTTATTTCTACTGTCTGTTCTGAGGTCCATTCTCCTAACATATATTGGTGGGGAGAGAGGTAGAGAGTGTGGTTGGAGGCAAAATTTATTCTGCCTGTAACGGTCACAGTGGGCCTCTCACAAACATAATGCTAAATTATGGGCCTCTCCATGGGCTGAACATAATGTTAAGTTGTGTGATGGATTTTATCTTATACAAGCCGCTTCGGTCCATGAAATAAGAAACCATTGCAGCTGGAGTTCACTGAAGGTTGAACTTAGACTGAAATTCCAAAGTTAACAAAATGGTATAAGCTGGCTACAATACCCAGTAAGTGTGTTCTGTGCCTGTGGGTTGAGATTTTCAAGGAAACTTGACTCTGTCACTCACAGGATGTTTTGTGGGTATTCCCAGGTCAGTTATCTCCTCTGGTTAAAGTATGAGGGCAGGGGGGCAGGTTTGCTTATAAAAAAGCTTTGATCCCCAAGTCTAGAAGACCGCTGTGCAGCAGGAGAGGGCTCAGAATGGTGGCTGAGCAGCATTCTTAGGGCACATCCCTAAAAGCTGCTTTTTCCCCTGAGGAAGGCAGAGCTCAGCCGCAGGACCTTGAATTAGTTTCAGCCCCACCTTCATTCAGGACATGCACCTCCTGGGCAAACATCAGCACACTAAGGAAGCTATACCCTGGTCTGGGAGGAAGTCTTCGTGAGAAAAGGTACTGATGAATGTTTGTAAAGCATACTATAAATTTATAAAGCACTCAATTGTGGGAAAGTTTCATCTGATGTGTAAAATACTAATAACAACTCAATGGTTGATTTAAAAAATCTGGTGAGTAAAATAAAATCCTTTTCTCAAGTGTGAATCTCCAACTGCCTATTCCTGTGGAGTGTATGTATGTTTATATGTGAACAATACATAAAGATGTCTCTGATGCCCCTCCAGTGGAGGGGCAGTGTCTGGCACATAGTAGGCACTCAGTATTTTTTAAACAAATGGGTAAGAATCTGAATCTTTCAATCTAATTTTGTTCCTGATTTTTAGAATTCAGAGTCTACTAATCTTACTTGTAAAAATGTAGGATATTAGGCCAGGCACGGTGGCTCAGGCCTGTAATCTAGCACTTTGGGAGGCCAAGGTGGGCGGATCACCTGAGGTCAGGAGTTCAAGACCAGCCTGACCAACATGGAGAAACCCTATCTCTACTAAAAATACAAAAAATTAGCAAGGCATGGTGGTGCATGCCTATAATCCCAGCTACTCAGGAGGCTGAGGCAGGAGAATCGCTTGAACTTGGGAGGCGGAGGTTGCAGTGAGCTGAGATCGCGCCATTGCGCTCCAGACTGGGCAACAAGAGTGAGACTTCATCTCAAAAAAAAGAAAAAGTAGGATTTTTTTTCCCTAAAGTACATTTTCTAGGGATTGCAGAATATAAATGAAAGGCTTCTTCCCTCAGGTTTGCCTGGAAAATAGGCAGAGAGCCTTCAGCAGTAGTCAGACTGATTAATGTTGTAACAACTGACATATAAATTCCAGTTCTACTTAACTTAATCACTCACAAACTTCCTTTTTCTTCACCTCCAAGCCATACAGTACAGGTTTGTTCCAGTAACCATTCCCAAATAGGCAAGTCTGTTTTCTTTGAAATAAACTTTATCACTTATTTTCATTTCCCACTTCCCGTCCCCCCAGCACCACACACATACATCTCAAACCAGGTTCAAATGGGCTTTCCCTTGCCCTCTCAAGCAAACACTGAACACCTCGGGAAACATGTCCTCTTCTGTGGAAAACTAGGAAATATTCTATTTTTCAGCCTAATTAAATATGTGGTATTAGCCCTAAAATGAAATTAGTTTTGAACTACAGTAGAATAAGAATCGACTTATTTCTACTACTTGCCTTAGGGACAATACCATATATTACAACCAGTTTTAAAGTAATCCATTCTTTCTTCCACATTTTAACACTAACTCAGCTGATTCCATAAATCAGAAAACTGGTAACACTGTTTAATATTTTTGATAAAGGAAAAAAGAAATGAAGTAGGGACCCAGTAGGTTAATAACAGTTTTTCAAGTCTGTCTTAAGAAAGAGAAATCAAGATTTGGTGGAAGAATGAGGCTGTACCTTATGCCTAAGAATGTCCAGAACAAATCTCCTACAGTAGCTGAGCTCATGGAGTTGGTAGAGGAGAGTGTGAACCTCTTGAGTGGTTCTGTGGTACCTTAGAGTGAGATGAGAAAAGAGAAGTTAAGTGATTATACAGCAGTCAGTCTCGGGAAAGCTAATTTGGTGAGTTCTGAAACTATATCCACTAGGTTAGACTAGGCTCTGTCTTTTGAGAGGGACAAGAATAAAGTATATTTTCTCATCTTGGCATTATTTGTACTTGGGGGTTTTCCATTTCCAGATGATAGCAAGTTTTCAGAGGCTATCACAGTGCTGCTTTCCTGGATTGAACGAGGGGAAGTGAATCGGCGCTCTGCAAACCAGTTCTATTCCATGGTGCAGTCAGCCAACAGCCACGTCCGCCGGCTAATGAATGAAAAAGCCACCCATGAGCAAGAGATGGAGGAAGCCAAGGAGAATTTTAAAAATGCCTTAACTGGGATTCTCACTCAATGTAAGTAAAATTTTGGGGGCCATTTCTTTTGTTGTGATTTTTGCCTTTTCTTTTTCATTAATTTTATTTTTTCATTTGGGGGTAAGTAGTTCAATAATCTCCCATTTTTACTCCATATTGAATGGCAAACTTCATAACCTATTTCATGTTCTGTGGCAACTTGGAGGAACACGGACCCTGCCCTGAGAGTTTACTTCTCAAGGTGAGCAACGTTTCTGTAGCTTTTCCTCAGAACAGCAAGCCTGGCCACCAGGGCAGGGCAGCTAGATGCATCTGTGCCTGCTGGACCCACCACAGTTCACATCGTAGCTGCAGGGCCGCCACTCTTCACCCACAGGCTGTCCACACAGACCCCTATGTCCTCCTAGTGCTGACAGTAGGAAGCAAACTTGAACACATTTTCCTTGGGCTCTGTGTAGGAAAAGGATACCACCAGAAAACCTCCTCAGGATCTTTTATTTGGGTGAGCTGTGGCTGTCAAAATGGGCAACTCAAGAGTAGAGATGTTTTTGTCCTTTCTTCATTTGGAAAGCAAATTGCCTTAACTACTTAATGCCAGTGATTTTTTTTTAATGTCCAGAGTCTAAATGATGAAGGGGTGTAAATGGGGCTTTCTCTTAGAACAATAGTCAGGGTAATTACCCAGGGCTCTATTCCAAAAAAGGGCGTATATTTTTTTTATGGGCACTCTATCTGTGTCTGTAGTTAATGTCACAGCAGCATAATGCATCACAGCTGCCGATGTTCTCTTGCTTGGTAAAAGCCATCGAATGACACTGTTACAATGCCACGCTCCATTCCGTACCAGGTGCAGGGCCCTATGCGATAGTGACATATGAGGTGTATATATATCCATTCTGAAGATAAGTACTATTTTCTATGCTATCATGTGCCAAAATGCCTATCACCTCTTTCATCAGTGCAAACACAAGAAATACTGTATCTGTCAGGATGGGATGGAAGAGAGGGCAAAACCAGGATCTTAAATGTAAAAGTATCTTATGTGACTTTATCAAAAGACAGGTTTTGCAGCAGAATAGCATGTCATATAACAGATTCTCAAATGTAAATTTTAATAAGTGATTAAGTATCCAGCATAAGACAATCTGTCTCTAAAGAAAAGGAATAGGAAAAATAAGACTGCTCTGTCTTTACGCAGACTGATACCAGACCACCTTACCTAGATTCACCAGCCTTGAGGAGTAGCCCTTTATTTAAGAGTGCATGTCTAGAAACTCTAAGGTTATTAGGGATAGAATACAGAGAAGTAATATTAACAGCAGTTTTTAAAGGAGGGAAGAATAGAATGGATCAGTGGATAGAGGGAAGGTAAGAGTGAACTGATAGGAGAGAAAAATGAGAGAGAGCACAGTAAAACAATTCTAATAATACAATTTCTGCAAAGTTATGGTAAGAAGTCTTATGCCTGAACGGTGAAATGATTACTGTATGTTTACCTTTCACTCACTGGCATCAATTTTAAATAAGTTCTAATTCCCATGCAGCGTATAGTCCCAACGGGCATGGAAGACCCAACCCTTGCCTCTAACAATAAAGATAGGAGGGCAGCCATGGGCTAGAATAAGTGACAATTTGGTTTTCTTTGGCAGTAACTATTGAAAGAGCCACCTATTAAAATGAGGCCCCTATGATGTGGCTGAAAGAACACGACATGTCTACCTGTCATTATATAGATGTAAGTTGGCCCATATTTGAAGCAACTGAGAGGTGGTTGGAAAAGTGTTGCATGTGAGGACTACAAATACTTTTTGGTATGAAAATCAAATTGGAAAATGATGTGGAGATTTACAGCAATAATAGCTTCTGAATGCTGGATGTTGTGTTGAGCATCGAGCCTCAGGCAGCAGTGAAGACCCCAGGCACATTCCCTAGAGGCTACACTTTGGATGCCTAAGCAAGGGAGTAGGCAAGCAGAACACATGCTCTCCACACCAGGCTGGCTTATCACTCCCTGAGAAGGAGTAAATGAAGGGGTGCAGCAGGGCCAGCAAGATCCCATCTCCTGGAAACCACAGGAGTTGAGACTGCCTCTTGGGCACCTCAGCTTTGAAATATCAAAAATGGAATCCTTGCTTTTTTTTTTTTTGAAAGAAAGAAAAAGAAAAGAAGAAAGAAAGAGTGAAAGAAAAAAAAAAGAATGTAAGAGAGAAAGAAAGAGGAAGAGAAAGAGGGAGAGAGAATGGGATTCTTGTTCTATTGCCCAGGCTAGAATGCAGTCTAAAAATGGGTATTAAAAACCTCTTTTATGCCAATAA
>CAUYLG010040674.1:0-27449 GCA_963573385.1 Cacajao melanocephalus
CCAAAAAAGTCGCGCTGGTGACCCGTGTGGCTCCTCCGCCGGGAATCTCCTAGTCTGTGGGCAACAAAAATTCGTCTGAAAGTGCGGCGTCCACTCGCTCTCTGCGCTTTCACTGGGAGCTACAATCCTGAGCTGTTGTTAATTGGCCATCTTGGATCTCTCGATCTGCTATTTATAATAGTTTAAGTTGTTCATACGGATACAAACACAGGATAAAGATAACACAGTTGGTCTCTTAGATGTTGCTGGTTTTGTAACTCATCCTTGACACCAATTGAATTAATTCCAGACAGACATCTTGTTCCCAATTATTTGTTGGAGGAAAGAACATGCTCTCTGCTTTTTAAGGCTGTGGACAATCCCCAAATTCTCAACTCTGCACAACAAGCCTTCAGGATATTTAAGTGCTTTTCATAGAAACTGATTTGATTTGCATTGAGATCAAATGTTGCAGACTTTCAGATGATTTTTTGATTTGTTGTTTATCCTAGGCAGGGAGGTGGGACAAGATTTTGTTATCTGTTCCTATATCCAGGCCCCGTGGCAAAATATTTCTTCCTTTTCTTTCGTATAATTTCCTTTTAAAAAATTGAATTCAGACTTTTTTTCATAGTACTTCAGTCTCTTATTTGTTCAGAGGTCATATTTTTAAGCATATTTTTAAAAGAGGTCATATTTTTAAAAGCGTAGGATAGTCTTAATTGTCTTAGTCCTAGAAACTGGCACAATGTATTTTGACTTTGCAAAGTCTTGAAAAACAAGTGACCCAAAAAACCTGAACCAAAAAGGCTTAAACAATAAAGAGAGTTTATTAACTCACGGAACTTAAAAGTCCAGAAGATATTCTGACTTTGGTGAAGACTTAATTCGGTGGTCAAACCCACTAAGGCCTACATGTCGTCTCTTGGCAGCATAATGGGTTTAGTTGTTTCAGGCTCCGTATCTTCATATCACACCAATGAGGGAAGAAAGAAAGAATATCTTCTAGTTGATACCATGGAAGAGAGAGGAAAATCTCATTTCCAGGAGGCTGAAAAGCTGCTTCTTACAGGACACTCTTAATGTCAGGGGTGGTAGTGAAGCCCACTCATGTCACCTAATTATGTGTGCCTAAGAGGATATGTGTGCTATAGAAAAAATCTTTGAGTTTTGCCCAGAAGAAGAGCAGCAAACTGAAGATTTCCATTTGTTGAATAAATGAACAATAAATGTATATTAGCATTAGAGACCTTAAAACAGAACCAAGCCTTAAACTTAGGTCTAGAAAATAGTAAAGATTATATTTTTGATAATTTCCAAGAGGAAAGAGAGGTATCAAAATCTTCTTGTCGTTCAAAAGTGTTGATATTTCCTTAAACCGATTTATCTTCTCCTGGTCTCTGTTTCCTTCTACATGAAGATCCTTTTTCTTTAAGTAGATAGCTAATCCTTTTTCATCTGTTTTGATCACAATGTGACTGAATCCACACAATGTGATTCACTAATTTTGCTGTTATTCTGATATTTGAAGTTTATTTAAACTCGCAGCTCCAGTCCAACCTTAAATGTCATTTGGGCTGGGCATGGTGGCTCATGCCTGTAATCCCTCACTTTGGGAAGCTGAGGCAGGTGGATTACTTGAGGTCAGGAGTTAGAGACCTGTTTTTACTAAAAATACAAAAATTAGCTAGGTGTGGTGGTGGGCACCTGTAATCCCAGCTACTCCAGAGGCTGAAGCAGGAGAATCGCTTGAACCCAGGAGCCGGAGGTTGCAGTGAATGGAGATCGCACCACTGTACTCCAGTGTGGGTGACGAGAGAGAGACTCTGTTTCAAAAAATAAAAAAATTTTTAAAAATGTCATTTGTTAGTTTCTCTTCTTCTCCTTCAAGGGTCAAAAGGTAAATGTCAAAAGAGCACTCTGCTTTGTGCTTCATTTACCTCAGACCCTGTGCCATGGCTGAGCTCAGCACCCAGCTAGAATTCATCATCGGCTCGCATTCTGGTTGTGCATCCCTTTGGTCTGATGGTGCATCAGTTCCATACAGATGAAAGGGACCATCTGTCAGACATCAATAATAATGGTTTGTCAGCTTAGATCTGTGGTCCTTCCTCTTTACTGTCATCTTTTTTAAGTGAGAGACTGCTTAAAACATGCTGTCATTTATGGTGTTCAAAACAGCTTCTCGTTTAGTTGGAAAATATATCTTTCTTTCATTCTCATGAACTTGTGTATCACAACTTGTAGATGAAGCTGAGTCTTCTTAAATTATAGAGCAGAAGTCAGGCTTTTTTTTCCCTTCTAATTAGCTGCTGTTTCAGTGACAGTTGTCAGTCAACCATGGTAAATATATTCTCAGCATGGATATAAATGACTTAAATGTCCATATATGAAGTTTCATGCTCTGCTTCATTCTTGGACCCATCTCAGTGAACTAACTATGAAAATCCAATTTTAAAATTTACTGTGGCATAACTAAGACTGTGTTTGACATGACAGCACCAACACATTTTGGATATTTTTAGAGTTGTGGATTTGGTCATTTATTCAAAGCCACATTAAATATTATGACAGGGAACAGAAGATAGAGACTCCTTAAGACAAACACAGTGGTATTTTCCTCACTCCTGGTTTAGCCTCCTTATATTGAAATATAATTTTCTATGCTGTAAAGGAAAATTGTTAGTTTTACAAATACACTACAGAGTATTCTGTGGTCCTAAAAGGTTACCTTTGGAGATGAATTTGGGTTCAGATTTTACTTCTGCCACATACTGGCTGTGAAGATACAAGCAAGTTGCCTAGACTCTCTAACCTCAGTTTGTCCCAGAATTAACTGAGCTAATGCAGGAAGAGCACTTGGTACAAACCTGAGATGTAGTAGGCACTCAATGAATGCCATTATTAACCCATAAGTTCTCAAACATTTATCTCAATCCCTTCCTAGAGTCAGTGTAGTTCATCTGTATAGGTAGGGGTAAGAAGGGGTAGAGAGACTTGAAAACATACTTGGTTATTGTAAATGTTTTGAGAAAAGCATCTTTAGGATAGAGTTTAAATTAATAACTTTTTTAATAGATTTGCCTAAAAATGTCTGAAATTATATAACACATCTAGGCCACAAGCCTAAACCAGCCAGATGTATTTGTAAATAAAGACTTACTAGAACGCAGCCACATCCATCCCATTCATTTACATTGTTATCCTTGATTACTTTCATGCTACAAGGGTAGAGTTGAGTAGTTGCAATAGAGACCACCTGGCTTGCAAAGCCTAATATAATTACAATCTGGACAGAAAAAGTATGTCAACCTCCGGGTTAGAATATCACTGAAGATCATTACAAAGGGGTCTAGAAACATTAAATAGATTGGTGCAAATTACCTTCAAGATCAATTTCAGCAGTCTTTTGATACTGTAAAAATACTGCAATATGATTTGTGGGAGATATAACCTAAAAAATAAAATATATTTTATTTAGACTTATAGCCATACATTGTGACATTCTGAGTTCTCTAAAAGCAGAGCTGGAGAGAAGCACTTGTTTGCAGGTAGTTTCTTTGGGAAGAGATATCAGGAAACTGCAGTGGGGAATTAGAAATAGGGTATGAGAAAAAGGATGTGTTATTGAGCTGATCACTGCTGTGAGCAACTAAGACTCAATCCTGTGAAGACTCCCTGAAGGGCTGTGTAAAGCGCAACTAGAATGGTCACTGAGGGCTGGAAGAAGGTAGCATTTATCCACCAGCTTTGATCTTTCATTGGGTAAGCCTCCCTTGGGCTGTTAACTAGGTTAACACTTCTGGGTTTGTACATGTACCAGTGCCAACTGGATTTCCCTACATATCCCTCAGCTCAGCCACATAAAAGGTCCAGACTCTGAAACTGAGAGACCCAGTATAGTGGCTGCAAGGTGAGTGAGGTGCTATATGACTGCTACAACATGAAGCTGGTTACTAGCAGTGGCTGGAGTAGAAGGCAGGTTGAGAGGACCTGAGGCCAGGCATAGGAGGTATCCAGTATAGTACCTCATATTTATTGAGTGCTCTGGATATATAAATTCCTGAGTGGGAAATGCTTTTTCTTCCTTATCCGATTAACTCTGATATCAACATAATGAGCTGAACAAGTTTCTTTAACCACATTTGATGGTCAAAAAAATCAGTGGGGGAATTTAAGTTAGAGATACTAAATAGATTCTAATAACCATAACAGAAGTTAATATTTATTTCTTGAAATTTTGTAATATGCTAATTAATTCTGTAATTCCTTTACTTCAGTTGACTCATTAATCCCCACAATAAACACTCCAGGTAGGTAAAATTGTTACCTGTATTTTATGTATGAGTAGCCTAAGGGTTAGGAGAGGTTAAGCATCTTCAATAAAGATATATAGCTAGTAAATGGCAGAACGTAGTTGAAACTCAGATTCAGGTCTCCCTGGCCCAGAGTTCATGCACTTAAACATTTTGTGATATGCTTTTTAAAATTCTTAGAGTTTCCTCTTGGCCAAATTACAAATGTGTGATTGAATACATTTTCTAATAGAATTTTTGAGAGCATTTGAATGATTCCTACACTGTGTGTAAACTATATACTCAATCTCGTCCAGCCAATAAAAAGATTGAAAATCCCAGCATTTGTATCATTTAGTTGGTCATTTTAATCACTTACTATTGATTAGGTGACTAGAGAATGGTGTACATATGAACTAAATTATAATCAACGGATATACTGGAGTCTTCCCCAACTCCTTGTGGGCTTTCAGACTTTCATTACTTAGCTTTTAAGTGGTAGAAAAATGATTCATGTCTATAAATAGTATTTAAAAACACATTAATACATTGTAAAATGATTTCCATGGCATAGCATACTATAGATTCACATATAATGACAAGTGGAGGACGGTTTTGCAAGGGGAAAAATATATTAGGTCTCATAGTGGCCTGAGGCAATGAGAATAGTTCTGAATCTAGAGTCAGAAGTCATGACTTCAGAAGGCAAGTCCTTTAACCCCTCAAAGAAAGTTTATTGATTTTCAAAATGAGGTACAGTATACCAGCCAGACCACTGTAAAGGGTCAGATGGGATGATATATGTGAGAACACTCATTAAACTTTAAATATGATATAAATGTAGGGGTTACCTTTTGGTACCTGTGAATACAGTCAGCAGATTTTTGCTCTCAAAATGAATAATCCTACGTAACGTATGTTAAGCGAAATAAGCCAGGTGCTGAAAGATAAGTATCACATGTTCTCACTCGTATGTGGGAGCTAAAACAGTTGACTAGAATAGAGTGACAGATATCAGAGACTGGGAAGAGTGTGTGGGATTGGGGTAGATAGAGGTTGGTTAATGAATACAAAGATATAGTGAGAAGGAATAAGTTCCAGTGTTTGGTAGCAGAGTAGGGTGATTTTCGCCATAAATTCATACTCTTACTTTGATGTTAGCACTTCCAAGTTTGTGACAGAATTTTTTTATGTATTGTGTATTTCAAAATAGCTAGAAGAGAGAACTTGAAATGTTCCCAACACATAAAAATGGCAAAGGTGATGGACACCTCAGATACCCTGATTTTATTGTTACACAGTCGATGCATGTAACAAGATATCACATGTCTCCCAGACATATGAACAAATATTTGGATCTATTTTAAAAATATTGTAACATATATATAATGGAATATATATGTGTGTGTGTATATATATATATATATATACACACACACAATTTGTATATATATAATGTACATCATATATATATATACGTATATATATATAATGTAATACATTTTAGAGCTGAAAAGCTTTGAAGTTTAAAACTGCCAGGAAAACTGTCAAGATTCTGGATAATTGTGGTTACTACTTAAAACCACAGTTATAAGTGGTGGGACACTAGTCAGTGAACTTGGTGCTTAAGAACATTAGCATTTTTTCTTTTTCTTTTTTACTGTGGTAAAAACAAAACACAAAATCTACCATCTTAACCATTTTTAAGTATACAGTTCAGTATAATTAAGTATATTCATGTTGTTGTAAATAGATGTCCAAAACACTTTCATCTTGCAAATCTGAATCTCTATACCCATTAAACAGCAACTTCTTTCCCCTCCCTTTCCAATCCCTGGTAACCACTATCCTACTTTTTGTTTTTATTCATTGCTGACCTTTACCCAACGCTTATCACGTGTCAGACATTTAGTTAAGCGCTTTCTGTTCTGTCTCATCTTACTGAAAAATCTACCTTCTAAATACTCAAAGATGCCATCAAATAATTTACTTTCCCAGTTTTTTTCTGTACTTACAAAGTCATGGAGGTGACATTTTTCCTTCTATTTCTGGGTAAAATGTTCTGATAAATGATTGTAAAATTTGAATCTTCTCCTTTGGATTAATGGCTGCTGTAAGTAGGAAAGGAAATCAAACCATATCTGGAAAACAGGAGTGCTCCGATCCTGCAAGAGAACCAATTGACAGGTGGAGTTGAAGTTCATTTACTTTAAAAGAAACTCCTCTGGGAAGCTTAGACTTTCTTTGTCCCTGTCTTTGAAGCTTCAGAGGAAAAGTTTTTCCCTGCCAAAGTTTAGAACAAATAAGAAATGACCTGCCTGTTCTCCATCTCAGAGCAAAAAAGCCCACAGGGAAGTGGCATTGGTTAAAGTGAACTCTATGTGATGTTGTTGCAGCAAAGTACATGCAGACTCTGACATTGCTCCTGATTTTTTTGTCAAGCTCTCCTTGTATCTTCCTCAGTCCATGATTTCATCCCTCCTTTTATTTTTTTTTAACAGGGTCTTTCACAGGGTTCCTGGCCTACTTCATTCTGTATCCTAGTTAGTTTGGAATAGAGGCCTTGGCTGATATGTTCCTCCCATTCAGTCACAGGATGCAGTGCTAGCATTTTTCTAATCTCTTTATCTACACACACACACACACACACACACACACACACACACACTGTAGATGTGTTTTATTATTGTTATTTTGGTAAGAGCACTTAATATGAAATCTACCCTCTTAACAAATTGTTAAGTGTACAATCCAATATTGTTAACTGTAGGGACAGTGTTTTATAGCAGATCTCCAGGAGTTATTTATTTTGCATACAGAAACTTTATACTCATTAATGAGCAACTCCCCATTTCCTTCCTCCCAGATCCTGGCAACCAAAATTCTACTCTCTGATTCAATGAGTTTAATTTATCGTAGGTACTTCTTATAAGTACAATCAGGCAGTACGTATTCTTCTGTTGACAGCCTTGTTTCCTTTAGCATAATGTCCTCAAGGTTCATCTTATGGTCACATATTCCCGGATTTCCTTCTTTTAGAACTATCATATGATCCCGCAGTCTGACTCCTGGGTATTTATTCCAAAGAACTGACATCAGGATCTCAAAGAGATGTTAGCACTTCAAAGTTTATTTTTTTTTAACAGGGTCTTTTCGTAATAGCCTATTCATGATAGTAAGTTTGAAAACAACCTAAATATCTAACAACATATGAATAAATTTTGAAAATGGGATACACACAATGGAATATTATTTACCCTTAAAATAGATGTGTATGTGGTTTTTTTAATTGACACCATTTTGAGTTTTATTTTTTGTTTTTACTTTGAACTAATCTTACACTATTTAAAAAATTGAATATTTCACACACATAAAATTAGATTTCTTCCTTCTCTTGGAATATTGTTAGTTTGACACCACTAGTCTACATTCTAATATTGCCATAGCCATGAGAGCTGGGAAATTGCTGCTGTTTTAGGCTAGGTTGGTGCTCTTTAATACACCACTGTCCCCTCTGGTCCATTTTCTGTTACATTTTCTGGCTGGCCTCAGTAATATGAAAGCTTGTATCTTTTAGTTAATAAACCTCATTTTCACCTCCAGAAGGTGTCCCTTTCTCTGAGTCATCAGTCCCCCAAAAGAAAGCAAATGGTCTCTGCTTGTCCCTTGCCAGTGGTGAAAGCTTTTTCTTTTTTATATTACCTAGGTTGACTTAGTTTCTTTTGATTAAAATATGAGAAACTAGAATATAAATTTCATGAGGACGAGAATTTGTTTGTTTTCTCCTGTATCTGTCATGCTTGAAATAGTGGCTACATATAGTAGGTGCTCAATACACATTTGTTGAATGACTGAATGAACTGAATTCACATGATATATGTATATAAGTCTTCCAAATTCTTAAGGTAGAAGAGGGTTATGCTACTCAGTTTTATTTTAAGACCATTCTAAATATTTACTTTTATTGTTTAAGAAAGAGAGTCTTGATCTGTTGTCCAGGCTGGAGTAGAGTGCAGAGACACAGTCATAGCTCACTTTAACCTTGAATTCCTAGGCTCAAGTGATTCTCGCACCTCAGCTTCCCAAAGTGCTATGATTACAGGCAAAGGACAATGCCAAACCTAAATCTTTACTTTCAGCTGTGAATATGATCCTGTATCTTGGCCAAAGAATAAAATCAAAGGTTTAGACCATTTGATTTCTATAGATAGACAATTAATAGTTAAAGCAGTAGGGAGTTAAAATGCTTAAGTTCAAATTCCAGTTCATCACTTTACAGCTCTCTGACCTTGGAGAGGTTCCTTATGGTCCCAATATCTCTACCTATAAAATGATATTTACCTCATGGAGTCTTAAGATCATCTATGTAAAGCATTTAGAAGAATATTTAACATACAGTACATGCTTGATCAATGCTAAACGTTAATGTTGCCATACCTGGAAGCTTATTTTAAAATAGAAGCTACTAAATCATTTTATCTGGAGCAAATAATTCATGTTTAGGATAGTTGTTGAGGGAGATAGTGCTAGAGTTAAGTAGAGAGCCTAGAATTTAGTATTCTAGGCAGCAAGAGTTATACAATGGGCTGAAGCATGGGTGTGGTTTAATTTCACCCCCATGCTCACACATACACACACTGTGCACTGAAAAGGTTAATCTGGTAGTAGCAAAAGGTGAGCTGAATTAAAGTAAGGCCCTACCTATAGTCTCTTTATGTACTGAAAAATGTAGATTCTAGGTTTTTTTTTGCTTGTTTTCATTTTGTGCCTATGGAAATAATTCTCATTTTCTTTACTTTGAGAAGTTTGATTTAATTCTAAAAGGTTAATTAGTTCCAAAATTTGTAAATTAGGCAAAGCTGAGGGCTACAGCTCCCTCCTCTGAGTCAGGACAATCTGCGTCAGCACTTCTCAAAATAATGCACCAATCAAGGAAGGAAATTTCACTCACTCCCTTTGCTCTCTCTATGATACTTAAGCCTTTCAAAATAAGAGGACCTTGTGACCAAGAGGTCATCTGGAAAACTATCTTGGGAACTCTTCAAAGTCCGCTCTCTCAGCATCTTTCTTTATGACCCAGTAAGTGGAGGAAGCAAAGAAGAACACATTGTTTTGAGGTTATTTTCAATTCCTGTTCCACTTGGACTGTCTTCATCCTTGAATGAAAAATTCAGTAAAGCTCAATTTTTTTACTATTTCTCTGGAACTAATAAAAAGTATTTCCTAGAATGAAAAATCATTGAACTAAAGGCATCTTAGAGACTTTTCCAGCCAAAGAAAGGAAACCGCTTAATAAATAGCATCTTGAGGAGTGATCTGGTTTTGTGAAGAAAATGGAGTTGATTCAATTTTATGTTCACATTCATTAGCTATTCATTCACGTATGCATTCATTCATTCATTCAACAAATACACACACACACACCTGGTCCTACCTGTAGAGCTAAATGTTCATCAAGACAAACAATGCCCCAGTAAACAGGGGACATATTTACAGACTCACCTTTTATATGTCATACACCAGCTCATGGCTAATGCCTTTTGGAGGCTATGTAGAAAAATAATTACCAGTTTGAATTCTGGAGCCACACAGACCTGAATTAGAATCTCATAGAAGCTATCTTGGGAAAATTACTTAATTTATTTAAGTAGCAACTACTTCCATCAGTAAACTGGAAAAAGTAATAGTATTGATCTCATATATTGTAGAAGGATTAAATGAGAAAATGCATGTGCATGGTGATTACTGTCATGCCAGGGACATAATGAGTGGTCAATAAATGTTAGCTATTATGACAAAAGTGATGCTATTGTAAAGATACACTACTCATTGATTCTCACTTTTTCAGAATAGCTCATTCCAGTAATAGAGTCTACCCTTGTTCCACTTATCTGTAGATCTTTTGAATAGATCTATGAACAAAAGGACGAAGGAAAGAGAAAGAAAGAAAAAGAGAGAAAGTAGAAAAGAACACCCATGCTTTTGGAATAGGTAGAAAAGCAATAGATACAATTTATATATTTGATTTTATCAATATTGTCAAGCCACCTTCAAAATGTGAGCTAAAATATTTAAAAGATTGATTGCTTTAAGAGTTTTCCATTTTTGATTTGTGATAGGTGGTGGTGATAATCAAATCAAAGAAACTACATAACATTTAATCGATTAGGCATTTGTAATCATTAGAAGGATAACAATAAATTTTTTGGTTCCAAATAATATTCGTCATTCTCAAATTGTTAAGTCAGTGAAATTATTTTATTCTAATTCAAAAACTAAATAGTCAAGAAGCACCAGAGTTAGAAAGAATGAGTAAGACAGTATTTGATAGCACAAAAGGGTGACTGTAGTCAATAATAATTAAATTGCACATTTAAAAATAAGTGTCGCACATTTAAAAATAAGTGGATAAACAGTAAAATGAAGGCAGAAATAAACACGTTCTTTGAAACCAATCCGAATGAAGACACAACTTACCAGAATCTCTGGGACACATTTAAAGCAGTGTTGAGACAAATTTATAGCAATAAGTGCCCACATAAGAAACGAAAAAGGATCTAATATTGACACTCTATCATCAAAATTGAAAGAGCTAGAGGAGGAAGATCAAAAAAATCCAAAAGCTAGCAGAAGACAAGAGATAACTAAGATCAGAGCTGAACTGAAGGAGATAAAGACACAAAAAACCCTTCAAAAAATCAATAAATCCAAGAGCTGGTTTTTTAAAAAGATCAACAGTAGACCGCTAGCCAGACTAATAGAAAAGAGAGAAGAATCAAATAGATGCAATAAAAAAAGATAAAGGGGATATAACACTGATCCCACAGAAATGCAGACTATCATCAGAGATTACTACAAACAGCTCTATGCACATAAAACAGTAAACCTGGAAGAAATGGATAAATTCCTAGACACTTGCACGCTACCAAGACTAAGCCAGGAGGAAGTTGAAACCCTGAATAGACCAATAACAAAGCCTGAAGTTGAAGCAGCAATCAATAGCCTACCAACCAAAAAAAGTCCAGGTCCAGAAGAGTTCACAGTTGAATTCTACCAGACGTACAAAGAGGAGCTGGTACCATTCCTTCTGAAACTACATCAAACAATACAAAAAGAGGGAATCATCCCTAACTCATTTTATGAGACCAACATCATCCTGATACCAAAACCAGGCAGAGACTCAACTAAAAAAGAAAACTTCAGCCCCATATCCATGATGAACATCTATGCAAAACTCTTCAATAAAATACTGGCAAACCAAATGCAACAGCACATCAAAAAGCTGATTCAAGTAGGCTTCATCCCGGGGATGCAAGGCTGGTTCAACATACGAAAGTCCATAAACATAATCCATCACATAAATGGAACCAAAGACAAAAAACACATGATTATCTCAATAGATGCAGAGAAGGCCTTTGACAAAATTCAACAGCCCTTCCTGCTAAAAACACTCAATAAACTAGGTATCGATGGAATGTATCGTAAAATGATAAAAGCCATTTATGAAAAACCTACAGCCAATATCGTACTGAACAGGCAAAAGCTGGAAGAATTCCCTTTGAAAGGGACAAGGTTACCCTCTCTCACCACTCCTATTCAATATTCAATTAGGAAAGGAGGAAGTCAAATTGTCTGTGTTTACAGATGACATGATTGTATGTTTAGAAGACCCCATCATCTTAGCCCAAAATCTTCTCAAACTGATAAGCAACTTCAGCAAAGATTCAGGATACAAAATCAATGTGCAGGAATCACAAGCATTCCTATATTGGGCCCACCTGGATACTCTTCCCATATAAAGATCCGTATCTTAATCACATGTGCAAAGTCCCTTTTACCAGTAAGGTAACAGATTCTTAGGTTCTGGGGATTAAGACATATACAACTCTAGGCTGAGGAGAATTATTTTGTCTCTTATAAATCCCTACAGAACCCCTGTAGAAGAGGTTTTATAAACCAAATTAACATTTGAGTCACAGTCCACATAAGTCAGCTAGGATATCCATTCTGAACAGAGTTAACTATTTTATAAAATATGAGATCCAAATAGGAGCTAGAATCTGATAACATCCAGAAGTTCAGGATACAGTCAAAAATTACTCACCGTATCAGGAAAACCTCAACTCAAATGAAAAATGATCAATAGATGCCAACACCAAGATGACACAGATGAACTTTATCATTTAGATAATAATCAATGATTTTACCTTCTACACTTACAAGCATTTTTGTTTATACATGGTAACAACTATGCATTTTTTTTATTCAGAGCTATTTTTTGTATATATTTAAGGTGTATAACATGATATTTTGACATACTTATTTGTAGTCAAATGGTTACTACAGTCACTATTTAATATATACGTTATCTCATATAGCTACTCTCAGGCAAGGATTGTAAACCAACTATCATAAAAATGCCCTAATAAGCACTTATAAACACTCTGACATCAAATGAGAAAATAGAAAAATTTGGCAAAGAAATTAAAGATATCTTTATTCTTAGCTTTCCTTCATATTCATTCTTGAAGGATATTTTTACTGGATGTAGAATTCTGGGTTGACAGTTCTTTCCTTTTAGGACTTACAAAATATTTTGCCTCTTCCTCTGTCCTTCAAGTTTCTGATTATAAATCTGCTGTCACTTGAATCATTTTTCATCAATTGGTAATGTGTGGTTTATCTCTGGCTGATTTAAAAAGTTTGTCATTAGTTTTCAGATGTTTGATTATGATGTGTTTGAGTGTGGATTCTTTTAAGTTTATTCTGTTTGGGAAACACTCAGTTTCTTGAATCTGTAAGTTTATGTCTTTCACCAAATTTGAGAAGTATAGGCCATTATTTCTTCTTCCCAGTATTCTTTTTACTCTTTTTCTGAAGACAATAATCTGTGAGGCAATAACTGTGGCTACTGTAGTAATCATTTCACTACATTTAAGTATGTTGAAACATCATGTTGTCTACCTTGAATATATACAAAAAATAACTGACACAAAAACTGCATAGTTTTTACCATATACAAATACAAATACTTAAGTTTGGAAAACTTAACACAGTTATTGTCTCACAGGTCCCTAGGGATTTGTTCATTTTTAAAAAATCTCTTTTCTCTCTGTTGTTCATATTGGTAATTTCTAATGCTCTGTCTTTGAAGTCACTGACTCTTCTGTCATCTTTATTTTGTTATTGATCACATTCTCACAGCCAAAGACTCTGTTCCCATCCTGTCCTGAAACTAGAAAAAAAGGAAGGGCCAAGGCTGGTAAATCTAGTTCTCAGGCTACTGGGAGAAAGAATAGAGATTCATTTGGTGTGGATGACTTTGAGGATCCAGTTTGTGTAATGGGAAATCTTGGTGTTGTAGCTAATATCAGTGCTTGGTGTTATAGCTAATATCCTCTGACTAGGATAGGATCCCTTGGAGCAGATTTTGGCACAGGAGTGGGGCAGCAGCTATTTTCTGTTAGAATGAGGAGAAGTGGGTCAGGCAGGGCAGCCAAAACAAAGGTGAAGTAGTACCAAGTCTCTATCTGAGGGTCCAGAATAGAAAGACTTGGGTGATAAGGGCTGGGAGAAATGCCTCCTCACCCACCTTAGGCCACATTAGGGAAAGTCATGGAGAAATAACACTCAGAAATTTGTCCACCCTGATATCTAAGTTCATTCATGACTGGAAGAAGGATACATATTCCTTCCTGACCCCCATTTACCTCGGTCTCTTCTTGGATATAGAGACAGGAGATTGTGTTGGGTTGAAGGATATGTGTGAACCCCAAAACAGTGTCCGAGACCAAATTTAGGGAAGGCAGAGGGAAAAAGATTTACCCAACATGTGTGCTTTCCAGAGATGATCTTGCACAGAGCATGTTCTGAGACTTTAATAGGAATCTGTCTTATCGAGAACTCTTGGGAATCTTCGTTAGAGAACTAAATGACACCTTGGTTTATCTGGACATCAGGTTTTGTGTCGAAACACACCTGAGAAACAGTAAGGTAATATTCTCTGTGGTTCTTCATATATTCAACTTCCTTTCTTCTCTTCTTCCCTCCCTCTTTTCCACTGTTAACTTCACCATCATTCAATGATGGAAAAAGCCAAAAAGAAAAGAAACCAAAGAAGAGGAGAACAGATAATAACATGAAAAAACTGCGGTCTGGTTCCAGTGTTGTTAGCTGCATATCTTGGGCTTATACATGCATGCTTTAATTTATGACTGTTCATTAGCGTCTCGTGAATGAGCCAGCTCTATCGCTCTATAATCATAGTTGTATGATAACCCTCATTTACTGGATACTGAAGGAGCACTAAGGGTTTGTCTTGAAGGTCACTCACTATAATACCTCCATGTCCAGCCAGAGATGGTGACATGACTCCCACTCTGTCACCTTTCAGCTGAGAACAGTAAACATTTATTATCTCACTGTATAGGACAGGAATTTAAGAATGGCTTAGCTGGGTGATTTTGGCTCAGAGTTTCTCATGAGTTTGCAGTCAAGATGCTGCCTAGAGCTGCAGTCATCTGGAGGCTTTACTAGGGCTAAAGGGTCTACTTCCAAGACGGCTGACTCAAATGGCTTTTGGCAGGAGGCCTCAGTTCTTTTCTACATGAATCTCCCCCTAGGGTTGCTTGAATGTCCTCCTCACATAATACATGGTTTCCCTCAGAGCATGTGATTCAAGAGAGAGCACGGAAAGGAAGTTGCAATGTCTTAGAAAAACTGTATCATCACTTCTGCAATACTTTATTAATTAGAAGCAAGTCACTATGCCCAACCCACCCTCGATTGGAGGGGAATTAAGCTCCACCTCTTGAAGAAAGAAGAATCAGAAATTTGTGTGCATATTTGAAAACCATCACACGTGATATCATCAGTATGGTGGATTATGGTGCTATGTAGAGTATCCAGACGGTCCAAGTCCCTTTGGGTTATATTATGACAGAGGGCACAAGAATTAGCCCTGCTTAACGCTATAAAAGTCTGTGTCATTTCCATGCTTCTGTTTCTCTCTCTTTACAGGAATAGAAATGAATGCATTTGCCAATCAATGCAAGGTACCTGATGCCAGGTTAATCTTGTTCTAGCAAAGATATATCTGACATAGCAAAAGCAATTGGGGCAACTATTTAGTTGAGTTTATTATCCCCCAGGATCAGACCAATTTTTGAAAGGGCCAGACAGGTGAATTAAATGAGAATGAGAGAGTCATCACCCTGCATCCTTTAGGTCTTAAAGAGAAGCACTAATCTGTGCCATTCTTCCCAGGATGCAATATCACTTTCTTATTTACTCTCTTAGTGAGAAAGTGAATTTTGTTTTAGATATTCCTCTTGGTCTCCCCTGTTAACATAGTTTTAACCCACAGTACAAGGAATCACTGCAGAGGTTCTGCCAGCTATCAAGAATATCTATTCCAATTATACATCAGGAAACCAGAGAAATGACCCTTTCCTACTTTATTTTTCTCCATAGCTCCTGTCACTATCTAACCTATGTTACACTATTCATTTTATTTATCGTTTGTCTCCTCAATGAATATAATCTTTATAAGAGAAGGCAGTTTTGTCCTTCCTGACTTTTCCACATGACTACGAAGTACCTAACACATCATAGCCATTTTATAGTTGTAACACATAGCAGGTGTGCAATAAATATTTGCTGAATGAAAGAATGAATATGAATGTTATTATCAAATAATAATATGAATGTTGTTATTATTCTAATTGTCCCTAAGATTTTTCCACCTCTCTCAACAAATGTGAATCCAAATGTGAATCATTCATTCTGGAGCAAATTAGGGAAAGGCCTAATTTGACCACAGATTGCCATTGCACTTCAAGTCTCTGCTGGTGCATAGCACATGTGTTGGAGAGATAGAAGGTAGATCATGAGGGACACCACTTCAGGGTTCTCAGCACCTTTTATATCTCTCTTTTCTCCCAGTGTGGTTTAAAGTACACATATTTAATCTCCCACATTTTTCACTGATAATTATTGGTATTTTGGGATCAAACACACACACCCCCCTCCCAAGGACAGACATTAACTATGAAAGACACTATGGTTTAAATCATAGATAGCAACGAGTTTGGTCTCCTAGAATCAAATTGCTTATTTTTAAAGGATTTGAATTAGTCATAAAATATTTAAATACTTTCAAGCTTCTCTTGAAAAATAGAAAGATCTGGCTATTACCATTTTCACTAGTTCCTAGAAGTGAATGCTCATTTTTGGATGGGCATGTGCTTTCCATTTTATTACAGCCCTCACCACTCATTATTGTCTCCTTCACTCTGAGTCTGAGTGATAGCCACCGTTCATCAATATATGAGACCATTTTTCTTACAGTTAAGAAGAAAGAGATATCATTTTTATATCTAAGTCCTTTTCAAAGTTTTAAAAATAAAATATAGACAAAGAAGAATATACATTTCAAGAGAAATGGAAAGAGGGTGTTTTGAGGATGTTGTGGGAGCAAAGATCATGCCTAAGCATTTAATACGTAATATGCAAATGAAGTATGGCTGGGTCCGTAGAGTGCAATTCAAGGTGTCAGACTTTGAGTTTTCAATCCTTGCTCTAATCCAATAAAAATTAATAAATCATACAGTCTGTTTACCTCGTAATTTGCACGGCACTTCTTTCCCTAAAAAATCGGTAATCCTCATTATTATGTAACACATTTTAGTTTATTTTCTTCATATTAACTTCTTCCCCCGCAGCACACATATAGACCCATTCACCTCCCAAATTTTGCTCTTTGGGAATAGAAATACAGAACTCTGTTATGGTATGGATGTTTATACCCCTAAACATTGCATTGAAATTTGATCCCCAGTGTTGGATGGGGGGCCTATGGGAGAGGTTTGGGCCATAGGGGTGGATCCCTCATGAATGGCTTGGTGCCTTCTCTTGGTAATGAGTGAGTTCTCGCTCTATTCAAAGAGCCTGGCACCTCCCCAAACCCCCTTCCTTCTCTAGTCATGTGAGCTCTGCACAAGCTAGACTCCCCTTCTTCTTCCACCAGGAGTCAAAGCCACCTAAGTTTTCACCAGAAGCAGACGCTGGTGCCATGCTTCTTGTACATCCTGCAGAATCACGAGTCAAATAAACATATGTTCTTTATAAATTACCCAGCCTTAGGTATTCCTTTATAGCAATCCAAATGGACTAAGACTTGTTGCTAGTTCATATGCTTTATAACTGTTGAGTCCCTATTTATACAAAGAAAAGCTGGCTCCAAAAATATTTAATTAAAATCTTAGCTAAGGAACCTCATACTCTTTACTTCCAATATGGAGAAAAGAAAGAGAAGTATTTATTCTTCCAATTGCTTTCAGTTGATAATTTTAGGATTTAATAACTAAATTATAATAGCACATGTAAAATTTTACATTGGTAATTTTATTTCTGGGTTTCCCTTAGCTAATAAATGCACTTGATGATTAGAAAAATGGAACATCAGGCTGGGCACGGTGGCTCATGCCTGTAATCCCAGCACTTTGAGAGGCCAAGGCAGGCATATCACCTGAGGTTGGGAGTTTGAGACCAGCCTGGCCAACATGGTGAAACCCCGTCTCTACTAAAAATACAAAAATTAGCCGAGCGTGGTGGCACATGCCTGTAATCCCAGCTACTAAAGAGGCTGAGGCAGGAGAATTGCTTGAACTCAGGAGGCAGAGGTTGCAGTCAGGTTGCAGTGAGCCAAGATCACACCACTGCACTCCAACCTAGGTGACAGAGTGTGACTCGGTCTCAAAACAAAAACAAAAAAAAAGAGAAAAAATAGAGATAGGCTGAAGTTATCAAAATAGAGTGATATCTCAAAATAAGAAGTCCTGTGAGTCAGGATCAGGCCTACCAATTATAGCAACCCGATTTCTAAAGAGTTTAGAGCCTGGGTTTGACTTCATGATAGCAAAGCAATGTTTTATTGTAATAGTGTAATTAGGAATGGGTGGCAGTATTTTAACCTCTCCTCCCAAGAGTTCCACAATGCTTTCTTAACATGTTTATAAATATTTGCTTTTGTGCCATTTTAGGGGAGCTTTCCATACAAACATTTGGCTTTTGATGAGTCATCCCCACTCTGATTCATACCCATAAGCTTCCTGCTGGGTTATCAGTGAATATTAGGCTCGATAACTGCCTTACTTTTATAATTGACTTGAATGAAGATTGAAAGTGTTGTGGAGAGAGAAAGACATATTCAGGTAAATATAAAATACCCCGATTTCTTTACAAGAGATTGACAAATATGCCCCAATATTCTATCATTTAAAGTAAAGCCAGAATCGTGATGGATTTGTGTTAGGCCTTTAAAAAAAGCTTGGATAATCGTACCTGATGTTACTTTTTTCTTTTCTTTTTTTTTTTTGAGATGGAGTCTCCCTCTGTCGCCCAGACTGGAGTGCAGTGGTGTGATCTCAGTTCGCTTCAACTTCTGCCTCCCAGATTCAAGTGATTCTCCTGCCTCAGCTTCCCGAGTAGCTGAGATTATAGGTGCTTGCCACCATGCCGGGCCTGTTTTTCTTTTATTTTTCGAAGTCAAGGTCTTGCATTGTTGACCAGGTTGCAGTTCAGTAGTGCGATCATAGCTCACTGCAGCCTCCAATTCCTAGTCTCAAGCAATCCTCCTGAGTCAGCCTCCCAAGTGCTGGGATTACAGATGTGAGCCACTGCACCTGGCCTATCTGTATTTTGAATGCATCAAAAATACATATGCTACTTATGACAATTTTGTTTTCTGTAGATATTCATCTTAATTGCAATCTGTACAGAGGACACAAGCAAAGGGTGATTAAAAATGGAAATTTGTTTCTTGATGAGGAAATTTAACTCGAGTAATATAAGTATATATTTAAATTCTGCACCAGGATGTTGCCTGTTATTTTAAATGGCTTTCTTCATCCCCCAAGTACATGTAGAATGGCTGTTTGCTTTAATTCTAACAGATACTTTTGGCACATACCAGGTTCTTGCTTAGACTTCTCAGGCCTTCATTTGAAACCCCAGAGTGCGTTACCCAGACTGATCTAGGGCCTATGGTAAGTCAGCTCCTGTTAGAAGCTGCCTTCAAATAGGAGGTTATGATGGAGGTGGTGGAAGGCTAGTGTTTCTCTGTCTGGTCCACGTTTGAAAAAGCACCAGAAACTCAGGAGGTAATTAGGCCAAGGGGCAAGCCCTCCTGCTAAACCATGCTTTCTGTCCTTTTTCTGCGACTTCTGCTGGGGATCTTCAGTTTGTTGGCATATTTTAAAAACAGCATTGAGCCATGTAGGTATCTATGATTGAATTCATCATTGAAGTAGGAAGCAGTACTCTTTCAGAATTTAGCTTGTATACAAGAAACCAATGGAAAGTACTTAGGATGGTGGCTGGAAGAGATGCAAGTAAAAAGGCCAGGATCAAGGAGAGGTAATGCCATCTCGGATCTCCATAGTTGGGGCTTGTGTTATCTATTTCTGTTGTAAAAACATGACGAGTCTATGCAGACCATGGTTACAGATACAACCCTGCTTCTTTCAGTCAAGATCATCAGAAAATGGGTTCCCTGGATAACTGAATTTCCTAGATTTCTGAAGCTTTGCCTATTAAGCACCAAAATGTAAAATAATAAAAATAAAATAACCATATAAAGTGGAAGAATCTCTGTGGAGTATGGTCGAAGAAGGTCAGGGAAATGAGTGGAAGCTTTAACTTCTCTATGCTCTTCTGTATGAATATATTTTAAGTTAACTAATATGTATTACTTTTATTATTTTAGAAGTTTACCTGAAACCATTTTTATGTAAGTGGGTTACACCCTTTTACTTTTCTAAACAGAGCCACAATGAGATTTATTTTGATGATTCACCGTCATCATTGTAAAAGTCAGTTCCTCCTTATGCCACAAAGCAATGGCACCCTCAGGCAGTCCCAAAGTATATTGAATGGTTTATTCCATATACTTTCCTCAGAATTTTTATCTGTTTTTCATAAATTTTCTGCTGTTTGCTTTGCTATGAGATTGTCAGCTGTCATTCCACATGGACAGAATTTGGCCTGTGTTTAGCAGCCTCCCTTAAGAAAAATTTTGCTTTAGAGACAGGGTCTGGCTTTGTTACCCAGGTTGTACATAGTTCAGCGGTATGAGCGTAGCTCACTGCAGCTTCAAACTCCTGGTTTGAGTGATCCTCCTGCCTCAGCCTCTCAAGTAGCTGGGACTATATGCATGCGCCTCAGTGCCTGGCAAGAATTTTTTTGTTTTAACTTAATGCTGCTAATTAGCTAAGTAGTTGGTAAGTCACATAAACTAACTTGTTAGAAGTGACCATAAGATAAAATTAAATGGGCACATAGTGAATACCAAAGGGTCACTCTTCTGAGCAATGTACCAAGAATATAGCTTTCATGCATTTATTTGAAGGGCTCTATCTTATTCTTTCTATCTGGATCTCAGCTATGTTTTAGATATTATATGTCACTGGATAAAAGAGTTACAGATAAAGGAAGTGATGTTCTGTTGTCATTTAATAAAATGACTTCCATCATTTCTTCCCTCCTTTGTGAAAATGTTCAGTGGTGGTCCAGGTGGATGCATGTGATGTTAAATTGGAGTTTTTCTCATTCTCCAGGCTAATTGAGATGATAGCCCTGGATGTGCAGCTGGTTCTAGAATAATATTTAAATTAGTAGTAATTGCCAGCATTTGGATAACCAATGATTCACTTATAGTAAATGTTTCCTGGCTTTTATGCTGTCAGTACACTTGAATATGTATCAGGTTTACCAAATCCATATAAAAAAACACATATATAGTCTCTAGTCTACTAGGTAGATCAGACAAGAGCAACTGATTCACAGATACATGGAAATAGATCAAATACATAGCACGTGTTTGAAAGGAACACTTTAGTTAGACAGGGAGTGGGGATTTTTTGACAATCCTTCTGAATATGAGTCAGAGCGTAGGTTTGTGTGGGCGGGTACGTGGGTATATACATCTGTGGGTGTCAGAAAGAGACAGCCAGAGATAGATGGCTGCAATTCCTAGCTAGTAAAATGACTATAATAGTAAAATAAATTTAAAGGCATAGAGCTTTATGGATCCCTTTAAAATAGTTTTAGATAAACAATGTCTACAGAGAGACTTATTTGAAATACCAAGTGCTTCCCACCGAGAATTTAAATTACCCCTTATTATACAATACCAGGCAATTTTCATTTACCACTTACTTGAAATTTGGTAGTTATCCCAAATGCAACCCTATCTTACATTCCTAGTAGTCAAATAATTTTTAAATGAGAAAATTGAGATAAATTGGCTGTATTGCTCATCTAGAAAATGACCTTCAGCTGTTCATAGGGCTAGACATGACAGCAAATAACTTGCCAAAGAAAAAAGAGCTAAAATGGGTAATAGGAGAAGCAGAATCTTATCTACAGCGATAACAAGATGGTTTCTGATGCACTTACCAGCATCTAGTAATTGGCAACATAAAAATGTAAAAAGAGGGAATCGCCTGTGTAATCACATGCCTGGTTTTACTTGGGAGAATAATGTGGATGACATGGAGTCTATGCATATAAACTCTATTTAACAAGATATTTCCAGATCCTCATTATTTTTGACAATTCCATGATTGTATTCCTTGACCCTGGCAAGTCTGAATTTATGTGTAAGCTGAGAGCTTACAAAGCTACACAGAATATCACCTGAAACTAAAGCAAATAATCCCAGAAAGAAAGAGGTGATGGATCAATATGCACAGGTGGGATCATTCAATATGCTGTTTTGAGCCCCTCTGGTGTGCCTCCTCCCTGTGTTTGTTTCTAGAATTCCGGCCCTGCACCTGTCCTCAGGGAACGCAACCCTTGAATTAACAGTTAAAGAAGCTGATAGACACTGTTGGTGCAAAGTGCTATTACACAGGTGACAATGGAGGATACAGTTACTAATTCTTCACCTACCAACAGTGATTTTTTTTTCCAAAGCAGAACTATTTTTTCTAATTATAAAAAGAATGCGTGCTCATTATAAACATTCAGATATGATAGAAAAGTATCATTTGCTTATATAAGGAAAATTCACTTAAAGCCATTAGACAGTAAAAAGAGGAAAGAATCTGGGATTCCTTACACATTCCTCTTTTGTAAACGAACCTCTCCGCTCCTTGCCATACATCACTTTTCATAAAGTGGAGGAGAAAAGGTGACACAATGTACTTGCTTAGTGGGCCAGAGAACTGACTCACTCTTTGTTGCTACTACCCTTTATGGCTATGCACTATTATTAGTTTTCACATACTGTCAGCACAATATAAATTTATTTCATGAGCTACTTTAGGCTTGGAAAAATCCAAAACAATTGCATCTGCTTCTTGTATATTAGTAAGCTCACTCCTGAACTCATAAGAAGGAAGTTCTCACCTCTGTTCTAAAGTCCTGATTCTTTATTGCTCCTTCCCTGTCACAGGAAGTCAAATCCCACTTAACCAGTGTGTGGTTGATTAATGGTAACCATGAACCTTCACTAGGTTTGGGCTGTTGATGTAGAGTATGAATAAGATACAGAGAATGTGAGAGCCTTGTGTTACTCAGGGCAAGATAGGCTTATGTTGCAGTTACCCAATTAATCTGAAACCACAGTGGCTTAACGCAGGAAAGGTTTGTTTCTTGCTCACGCTACACATTCATCATGAATGAGAGGGGCCCTCGCTCTAGGACTCAGGATGATGGAGGCTCTGCCATCGTGCAGCTGTACCTGCTCCCTATTACCCCAGGCCCTCCTTTTTTTTTTTTTTTAACCATTAATTCCAATTGGACTTGACTGAAAATAGCAACATGCCTGGTTCTGTCAGGGTAGGCCAATTTCTGTATAAAAATGAGTTAGTTATCTCTGGTTTTTAGAATTCTGGGTAATTTTTCTTTTGTTTCTCTGAATGTTATAGTTTATCTATAATCTCAGGGGTTTAAGACAATAGAATTTAAGCCAGGTGTGGTGGCTCATACCTGTAATTCCAGCACTTTGAGAGGCTGAGGCAGGAGGATTACTGGAGCTCAGGAGTTTGAGACCAGCCTTGGCAACACAGTGAAACCCCCTTTCTACAAAAAAAATGCAAAAATTAGCTGGGTTCAGTGGCCTGCAGTCCCGGCTACTCAGGAGGCTATGGTGGGAGGATCACTTGAGCATGGGAGGCAGAAGTTGCAATAAACTATGTTCACACCACTGCACTCCAGCCTGGGTGACAGAGTGAGACCCCGTATCAAAAAAAAAAAAAAAAAGACAATAGACTTTATTAATTGCACATGTAATAGTTCAGTGTGGATATCTGAGGAGCTGCCTTGCATGAGGTGATTCAGGGACCTGGGCTCCTCCTTCCTCTGCCATCCCCCAGGCCTTCAGAGTCCTTTACTGGTTCCTGTCTATCAGGCAGACAGATACAAGAAGAAAAGAATCAGGGGCCAGGCTTGGAGGCAGCATATATCATTTCCACCCACATTCTGTTGGCAGGAATTCATGATCACACTTAACCTCAAAGGAGCCTGGGAGCTGTAGTCGTCTGTGTGCACAGGAGGAAAAGGAAGAGGTCTGGTAACAGTCTCAGAGGAACTAAGGAATCTGACTACAGTTAGATATGTCTGAGTACAAGAACATTATTTCTATTGCATTGTTCTCATTTCCCTCATTTATACTTAGATATTGTTTCTCACATGTTTATTTCATTTTCTTTTAAAGCCAGCTTTAAAAAATGTTAATATCCAGCTTTGTTGAGAGTATACAAAGATGAACATTTAGCTGGTTGGCATGTAAACTGATATAATCTAACTGAAGGGAAATTTATATATATGAATCAAAAACCTTTAAAGGACTATAGTCACCAATTCTACTTCCAGAATTTTATCCTGGGGAATTAAGCAGGTAATATAAACAGATGTATGTATATTTATCATAGCATTGCTTATAATAGTGAAATACTTCCATGACATAAATGTCCAACATTTGGAAGTAAAATAATAATGCTACTTTTAATAAATATCATGTGGCCATGAATACCATAGATGTCTATTTAGTGAAATTGAATTATATTGAATTATATTCCTTATAAATTAAGAGAAAATACCAGTTCACAATCTCTGTGTCTGGAACATTCCCATTCTGGTTTTTCAAAGGATGATTACACACACACACACACACACACACACACACACACACACACATTGTGTGTGGTGTGGTGAGTGTGTTTTTTTCTCTGGGCATTCTGAATCTGGGTGAGTTTCTTTTTTTTCCTCTTTTGCTCACTTGTGTTTTCCATATAAACAGGTGATATTTGTCTAAAAAGGTAATTTTTCTTATTTTAAAGCAAAAAAACCCAAACCCTTAATATTTAAAACAAAAACACAGTTTTAACTCATAGGCATCTCAAAGAAAAAACAAAACAAAATACCACCTGGTTACCCACACTGACTTGGATAAAGGGCAACAAATATCTCTTCCAGATGGGCCTTGCCTGAGCACCTGGAGGAGTCTAGGTTGGGGTGGGTGGTGGGTGGAGGTGGGGTACGTGCCATGTTCTTGACTGGGCCCTTGTCTCTGTACCGGGCTTAAGCAGATTGTAGGGTCCATGCATAGTTGCTGTTCATTCCTCACCTCCCTCACTCTGACAATGGTCTGCTTTCTTTTCTCTGAGTAGGAAACCTGCAGAGGCAGCTGGCTTGTGATACTTTGTGTAGGCATGTGAGTTACAGTCAAATCACATGCAGAGTCACTCAGAATCCTTTCTCAGATGATCCAAGTCAAGAATATTTGTCTTGAGTCTGTTATTACACCTAAAAATGGGCATGTACTTATGATATTTCTCTTACTTAATTTCTTCCAGAATAAGTCAAATGGCTGTAAGAAGAGGTTTCAGCTTTTAAGCTCACTATTCTTTTTGGAGTTATTCATGCATGAATGCTTACAAAAATTAAATTTTTTCAAAGACAGAATAATTTTTCCACCACAGTTAAACTCAAAGTAAATGAAGAGCTAGAACATGATAATTTCCTCTAAGAATCAACATTTTTTTATAGTTGAAATTACTTGCAATATGACTTTGTAATAGCTGAAAGATGGGACAAAATTTTAATCACTTTCAGTATTAACAATAGTGATTTTATGAACTGTAGACTTCACTCAGCAAAATCACACATCTTTGTCACCTACACATACAAACACACTTTCTTTTTTTTTTTTAACTATACATACAAACACACTTTCTTTTTTCTTTTTTCTTTTTTTTTTAAATGATATGTTAAGTTCTAGGGTACATTTGTAGAACTTGTAGGATTGTTGCATAGGTACACACATGCCATGGTGGTTTGCTGCCTCCATCCCCCCGTCACCTACATCAGGCATTTCTCCCAATGTTATCCCTCCCTGACTGCCCCACTCCCTGCTATCCCTCCCCTAGCCCCCCACCCCCAACAGACCCCAGCGTGTCCATGTGTTCTCATTGTGTCCATGTGTTCTCATTGTTCAACACCCACCTATAAGTGAGAACATGCTGTGTTTGATTTTCTCTTCTTGTGTCAGTTTGCTGAGAATGATGGTTTACAGATTCATCCATGTCCCTGCAAAGGACATGAACTCATCGTTTTTTATGGCTGCGTAGTATTCCATGGTGTATATGTGCCACATTTTCTTTAGCCAGTCTATCATTGATGGGCATTTGGGTTGGTTCCAGGTCTTTGCTATTGTAAACAGTGCTGCAATGAACATATGTGTGCATGCATCTTTATAATAGAATGATTTATAATCCTTTGGGTATATACCCAGTAATGAAATTGCTGAGTCAAGTGGTATTTCTAGTTCTAGGTCCTTGAAGCACCACACTGTCTTCCACAATGATTGAACTAATTTACACTCCCACCAACAAGTGTAAAAGTGTTCGTATTTCTCCACATCCTCTCCAGCATCTGTTGTCTCCAGATTGTTTAATGATTGCCATTCTAACTGGTGTGAGATGGTATCTCAATGTAGTTTCGATATGCATTTCTTTAATGACCAGTCATGATGAGCATTTTTTCATATGTTTGTTGGCCACATAAATGTCTTCTTTTGAAAAGTGTCTGTTCATATCCTTTGCCCACTTTTTGATGGGGTTGTTTGTTTTTTCTTGTAAATCTGCTTTAGTTCTTTGCAGATTCTGGATATTAGCCATTTGTCAGATGGGTAGATCGCAAAAATTTTTTCCCATTCTGTTGGTTGCTGGTTCACTCTAATGAGTGTTTCTTGTGCTGTTCAGAAGCTCTTAAGTTTAATTAGATCCCATTGTCTATTTTGGTTTTCATTGCCATTGCTTTTGGTGTTTTAGTTATGAAGTCCTTGCCTTTGCCTATGTCCTAAATGGTGTTGCCTAGGTTTTCTTCTAGGGTTTTTATAGTGTTAGGTCTTATGTTTAAATCTTTAATCCATCTGGAGTTAATTTCAGTGTAAGGTGTAAGGAAGGGGTCCAGTTTTAGCTTTCTGCACATGGCTAGTCAGTTTTCTAGCCAGAGCAATCAGGCAAGAAAAAGAAATAAAGGGTATTCAATTAGGAAAAGAGGAAGTCAAATTGTCTCTATTTGTAGACGACATGATTGTATATTTAGAAGACCCCATTGTCTCAGCCCAAAATGTCCTTAAGATGATAAGCAACTTCAGCAAAGTCTCAGGATACAAAATCAATGTGCAAAAATCACAAGACAAACAGAGAGCCAAATCATGAGCGAACTCCCATTCACAGCTGCTGCAAAGAAAATCAAATACCTAGGAATACAACGAACAAAGGATATAAAGGACCTCTTCAAGAACTACAAACCACTGCTCAAGGAAATAAGAGAGGACACAAACAGATGGAAAAGCATTCCATGCTCATGGTTAGAGGGTGAAGAATCAATATCGTGAAAATGGCCATACTGCCCAAAGTAATTTATAGATTCAACGCTATCCCCAGCAAGCTACCATTGACCTTCTTCACAGAACTGGAGAAAATCACCTTAAACTTCACATGGAACCAAAAAAGAGCCCACATAGCCAAGACAATCCTAAGCAAAAAGAACAAAGTTGGAGGCATCACGCTACCTGACTTCAAACTATACTACAAGGCTACAGTAAACAAACACACTTTCTAAAATTCACATCTGTTAAAATTATATTCATTCACAAATTAA